>PNEQ01083694.1:0-20893 GCA_003012365.1 Medauroidea extradentata | reverse complement strand
CTTATAAGGCTTGTCGGGAGCAGACACTCGTTCTGCGTGTAAGCTGATAACACCACACTGCTCCCAATATCCTGTCACCACTCTCTCTTTTTCCTCTTGTTTTTCTCCGACGTGAATTTTACTTCCTTCCTCTGCGCGCTAGCCGGATAACTACTGTTAGTGGTCCACGCCAGGGCGGATGGAACACTTACGAGGAGTCGTTGGCAAAAATTCGTCTGTGAAATCTATGTTTGTGTGCACCATATTTCTGTAAACAAGTGATCTAGGAATCCATTTTGGCGGGAGGGGAACGGGTGAGTGAGTGAGAGAGAGTTTTGGTCAGCGCTCAATATCTAGGCATTTAACCCTAGTGAGGGGTGACGTGAGGTGAGTACGGAGCAGTGCCGGAATGAAAGGCAGGGGAAACGGGAGATCTCCGAGACAAACCCGCTGACTAGTAGCATCGTCCTGGACGATTCACAGATGCAAAACTACGGGGACCGACCCCGCCGTGGTGGAGGGCGAATTTTTTGACCATTCGGCCACCGCGGCACCAAAATATCCTGGAACCCAATCAGTTATTCACAGTAGACCACAGGAAAGTGCAAACAGAACTGCCAAACTGCTCTCGTGCGTGGGATGAGACTGTACGTTGTACTAGGCTTACCTGAACGTGGCTTGATAACCCTATATTTAGGGACTTGAAAAATTCGTGTTTTCTTTTAGGTACAACCTATAATTCCAGCAACTGTGAGTTCGTGTCACTTTCACAATTGAAGACTTAACATTCATAAGAGGCTAAGTGCTTGAAGGTAAGTTTCTAGATGATGACGAAAACAGTATATTGCGACAAACAAATGAACAAGGAACTATCCAAATGCGTTCACATATTTATTACAATAGGAAAGTAGTAAATACGAACAATCGAAAAGTAATCAATACAAAACACTTATGAACATGATGTTCATTGAATCCGCGAAATTTTCCGGGCTCTACTTGTTTGACACCTCGTGTAAGTCGCTGAGTCAATAATAAAAATGTAACTAAATGCAGGTCCATCTCACTATGTCAGCGAGCAGCTAATAAACAACTTATCTTTGCTTGATTGCACATATATTCTTAGAAGCTAGCCTACACGTCAGTGAACCCGCGAATTTTTCCCGTCTTTGCCCATATTTTTATACGGCGCGACTACCCAACCAAGGTCCAGTACTGGTATCAATCTTAGTTTTGTTTGTATCCAGTTATCAAGTCTTACTTATCAGTGTATCAAATATTCCACTAAAATGCCCTCAAAACCCCGGTGCCATTATAATAGGTTTCGCACTTCCAGTTCGACCATTTATAAATACACAGTTGTGACATAGAGCACTGGCAAGTAAAAGTCAGGTGAGTGGACTTTACGTCTCGTCGACAGGAGCTGACAGAGGAGTCGGCCATGGCCTTTGATAAAGAACCGTCGCAACATTCGCCTGGAGCGATTTCGGGAAATTGTCGGGAACCCAAATCAGGATGGCCGGAGCCGGTGAT
Source organism: Medauroidea extradentata (assembly GCA_003012365.1). Lineage (NCBI taxonomy): Eukaryota > Metazoa > Arthropoda > Insecta > Phasmatodea > Phasmatidae > Medauroidea > Medauroidea extradentata. Next base: position 19,384 of record PNEQ01083694.1, on the reverse strand, counting down.
CGAACCCGGGTCCTCCCGAATGCCAGTCCAACGTGTTACTGTTGCGCCACCTCGCTCGATATGCCACAGAACATAGTATCTTTGGTATCTTGTATTTTGAAAAAATACATTATCGTAAACTGGGGCTACTGGCCCATGTTGGGGTAACTTTAGCCCATTCGAAATATTAGTTTTGGAGTAATTTAGTTAATATACATATAATCAGAGTATGTTGCTTTAAAATACATTAAATCCAGTCAGATAAAATTTGAAATGTTCTTCACTTAACGACATAACTAAAATTTTGAGTTGGACCCCCCAGGGCCAATGTTACCCCAGTTTACGGTACTTGTTTTATGTTAAATATTCATGTAGTACTAAATGTTATATTTTCAGTGCCATTTTGCAACAGTTGTGTTTCCAAAAAAGTAGAACTTATCACGCTGCGCCTATACTCAAAGAGGAGTATTTATACTAACAATGTGAAGGAAAATTCAAAATCGCTGAAAGAAAACAAAAAATAGAGCCTTAAAAAGTTTTAGTGTCGAAGAATAATTTTGTTCTTCACATTCTTTATGCTGGAACGATGGCCTTCGCAATTCCGTCACTGAAATTCTCGAGTATGCAACTTGGTATTACATAATTTGTAACGTGTACTACATGGGACATCAGTTACACGTTATTATGCAAGGCGAAATAGTTACGAAGCCAACACTTACTTTCTTGACATGAACCTATTATTTTACAAATTTACCTACTGATTCTGTTTGTCAGTGTTGAGTGAAAATACTGCATATGAAATAAGTAATGCGTAAGTTGACAGTTGAAATCTGTACATTTAGGCCCATGGGTACCAGAATAGAAAACTAAAAAAGAGGAAACCAAGAAAACATTTATTTTTAACTTAATGAGCTAAATTATCGTCAACAACTACGTACGTAATTTTGGCACCAATGATTGAACCCCTGGAATACGTCAGTCCGAGAAAATATCTGCTAAATTATTGTACGCGTTGGCTTCGACAAACCGTCCATTTGCAATTTCTATATTTACATTAAGTCAGAGCAACTTGGTATTTCTTGCCGTTATTTCATTTCTGAACAAAAATTTTACTCTCGGCAAAGCTACTTTTACAGTGGTTCATATTTAAACAGAACTGTTCTTTGTCGCAATATAATTTGTGTTATAGTAAAGAAAGTGTTTTTTAGTATAAATAAATCGACACATTATTTGTAAAATTACCACACAGATGTACAGTAGTGTGAAAGGGAATATAAAAAAATCCCATACCGGTACTGTACTTAAGTGGCAGCGTTCGTATAAACTATCAGAAAACGAACAAATAAATACGGATTTTACCAGAATAGTATCCATAAAAAATCCTCAACAGTTAGGGTCTACTGTATATTAGTTAAGTGATACAGTGTTCGGGGATATATATATATATATATACACACACGCACACGCACACACACACAGTGAATGTGGGAATGCCGGAGACGCACTCTGAGGCAGAGAAGTTTTAGTTCTTGCGGGTGGTATTTTCGTGGGGCAGAGCGAGAGGGGGGTAGGGTGAAGGCGGTGTTTTTGTTCCAGCCAACCCGGGGCGGGCCGGCCGGTCGCGGCGGGGGTGGGCCGGTTTTAATTAGCCGCCCCAGGCCAGGGCATACCTACCGTGATTGGCTGCCCCTCACGCCGTCCTTACCGCTCTTGAAAGGTGATATTACAGTTGTGAGCTATGCGCCTGCGGGGAGTGTCAGGGGTGAGGGCTAGCCCCGTGTATTTAATAAGCCCCGCGGGGTAGTGTGTGGGCGGGGGGTGGGGGAAGGGTGATTTGTTCCGGGACCGCAGCAGCCTTCCTCTCACCGTCTCGATAGACACATCACCGTCTCCAGGCCGTCTCGTCGGCTGAAGACGAGCACATCTCTCTACCGCTGAGCTCACGTTGCTCGTCTTTACATTACACACAACTTCACACAAGGGCAGGAACTGGGCGAAGAGACGCCCTTCGCCTTTCTTAAGAGTTAGTAAACGCTAGGTTTTTTTTTTTTTTTTTTTTTTTTTTACGTTCCAGGCACTGAAACGGGGAAGGCCATAAGTCGGTATATAACACGTCCGTCAAATACAGCATCACATCTAGGAGCAAAGAACTAAACTAGCGTACAGTGTTATCGTAGAAACTGTTTCTCAACAGAACTTCAAGCGATGACCCTGTTACGTGTGGAAAGCACGTGGTAAAGTTCAATGCAGGTTTCTATGATTTGGTTTTCCGATTACGATTGATATTTTCTCTGTTACAGCAACGTGGAAAAGTTATTTTGAACACATTTGAGGAGCCTAGACGTCATGTTTCTAATTAGCGGACGAAATTTTTTAATATCATAAGGACACAGTTTCAAGTGTGTCTTCTTTTCGTAGATAAACGCATTGGGAACATTTTTAATAGTCACACAAGAAAAAACACCTTCCGTACCAGGCTACAGCAGAGCTCATGCGACAGGCCCACTAACTCTTTAAGGTCACAAACCTCCGTTTCTTCTGTTTTTTACGACAATTATTTTTAAAGCTTACACTATAGTTGATTGCAAAAATCTGTTCGCCAGTTTTGTTTAAAATTGTATTTGTAGTGCTAGATAATTTTTTCAGGACAAGAAATTACACGGTTTCGACAAAATAAGTCAATTAACCAGAATTTCGTTAGCTAAAACCGTAGTACTGACGTGTGACAGCCTGCTGGCAAGCAAAGCGGAGGCTTTTCAAATTATTTATCTTGGCGTGTGTACGACGTCGTTCGTTAACATGCTCGACTTCCTCTGCGGGAATGCAGTGCACGAGAGAGAATTTTGGTCAGCACTTATTACCATCGAGGTCTTGCGCGCTGGTGACAAGAGGTATGAAGAGACGCCGGAATGAAGGGGTGGGGGAAACGGGAGATCCCCGAGTAAACCCGCTAATCAGCGGCTTCGTCCGGTACGATTCCCACGTGCGAAAATCCGGGGACCGACCCCGCCTTGGTGGAAGGCGAAGAATGTCTTGAGCATTCGGCCACCGCGGCCACTTCTAGCGCACGACTGCCGTAGAGTGGACTGTTTTAACTATGATTTGTATCGTGTTCCAGTTGGTGTTGTTAGTTAACTAAATTGTCACATGACAACTTAGTATAGAGCCTATTATAATGAAGTATTGGTATATTACTTAACAAATAAATTCTTGACAGAAGCTGACTCATACGAGATAGCAACTATCAAGTAACCAAAGTCGTGGGTCCAACAACCTGCCGCAGCGGCCGGTGAACAAGTAGCTTGAGGACAGATTGTAATCCGACCGGCAGGTATGTTGGTTCAGAATCTTTACGGACGAGTATATTAAACAGTGACCCAATCGCAAAAATAACTGGCAAGTACAGAAGTCTTAGATTCTGTGTGTCTATCTATAAACCAATGGTTTCCATTGGGTGTTAGTTATGCTGCTTTCACGAGTATTAGTTCTTGAAGACTAAAGTAAGATTTTTTAAAAGTAAGCGATAGTGTTTTCTAATTATGCAATTGAATACAATTTCTTTGAGTAAATTAGTTATCAACTTTATATATATATATATATATATATAATACCTTTAATAGGGTAAATAGTAAAATATATTTTCACATTAACTTTGATATACGATTTCAGCTTCATTTTATGCTTTTAAAAATTTAAATGAGAGACCGTGGGACTCGATCTTTAGTTTTGAAGTGGTTTAGAAAATATTTTTAACGCAAATTAATACATACATCAAAAATTCAATTTTGTAGTTTTAACACTTATATATCATCGTTTGTATCTGAATTTTTCTGTTGCAATGCACCAACCGGATTTTTAGATTTTTGTTCCTGAAATATAATATATCATGTTATCAAAATTAGCCAAAATTAAGCAAAATATTTTTTTACTAGCAAACGGTACATTATTAAAAAAAATGCTTTGGCAAAATTGTGCATCGTATGCCTGTACACAGTTTCTAATTTTTTCAAAGCATTTAGTTAAAAAATATGCGCGTTATTTTCAATTATTTGAGTTCATGGTAGATAAATAAACGCTCAAAACATCAATTCATTTCTACACTTTCTTCGAAACCAATATGGATAAAATACTCAGTGACAATCCTAGATAATTGTATTTGCCAACTATATGAGTAAGTATATATCCAGAATTACTAATTCGTTACGCGTGATCTCTTGCGCCGCAGTTAAATGCACCAGGTTCTGGCGTCAGAGATTTTGCCTCAGAAGTTCGTATTTCTGGAAACAGTTTTGTTTAAAACGTTGGCTAGAACTATTGTCCAGGATTGCTATTGTTTAACTTTCGCAAATTTTCTTCAAGAAACCTACAGTTATAGATTAATCTTTCAAGCATTGAACTATGTACCACGCCCACTTAAATATAGATGGTCGCTCGCACGCAACGAAACGGGTCGCAGTTCTCTACAACCGCGGAAGGATTGTCGTGTTTAGTTGCGTGTGCATTACTCGAGAGACATGGAGCCCTACCCCAACCTTACCTGTATCTTGACCACGCCCAGTAAAGTAGTTGTTTCTGGAGGGCGAGGCACGTACATTCAAGTAGCTGTTCTCTCACGTCTCCCTCTTCTTGAAACTGACCTCAGCGCGTGGGAAGAACAAACAGCGGCATCTACGGCTTACAAACCGTGCCGCACACCTAGTAGCTTGTGCTCACTTGATGCCAAGACGACGTAGTGTCTCCTTATGGCAAGAGACACGTGGAGTTACTCTGGTAGGAGGTTGCCAGTAAATGTCGCGATTGGGCCGTTGTTTAATTAACTCACCCGTAAGACTTCTGAAAGAATAGCAAACATGCATAACTCGCACTCAACTCGGGTCAGTTGTACAATTGGCCACTCGCTGGAGCAGCAGCCAATGAGATAGTAGCTAAGAACAATGTACACAAGACAGCGGAGTTTGGCCGCAGGTCGTTGAACTCGCGAAATATACAGGTGTCTAGTTCTACAATCAAAAGTTGGAGAATTTACAAAGGTTATAATTGTGCTTTGACAAAACTTGTAAAAGTACAAATATTTTCTTTATAAAATCATTTGTTTGTAAATTTACGAAGGTAATATTTTATCTTTGTAATACTGCAAAGGAATTCCTTGTACAACCCGACCATTCCTGTGCTGTGAAATTGTTTTTATAAAAGTTACGAGGAATTTCTTTGTAGTTCTTAAACTTTTGTAAATGTGCAGACATTATCCTTGTAAAAAATTTTGTTTTTAAAGTTACCAGTATTTTCTCTGTAAAAACTTACTAGAAAGTTGTAGTCTACCAAAATTATACATCATCCATGTGTTATATTAGTAATAGGCCTATAATTAATGATTTATGCACACATGATTGTTGAACCTTAAGCGTGCCATATTCGATACAGGTACCTTATGAGACCATCACAAAATACGCCACATGCAGTGAACGAGAAGACTATCACCGTGGCTACAATGTTGGCGCATAGAAGTGAAAGAATCAGGTGCCTAGTACTTCGAATCCCTTGATGTGTGAAATGCGTGGAGTTTTTCTCGCCGGATGTGTTAAATTGTCGGGGTCGTCACGCTGGCTGGAGGAATGGACAGGGCGGTATTTATTGATGATGTCCGGCAAGGCAAGGTGGTATGTTTACTGTCCTGGGCGTCACCTAGAGGCGCTACAGGCGACGAGCTACCCCGCAGCGTCAAGGCGGCCACTTCCGCCCATCTTCGCCTCCTGAATTGTTAATCGGCGCGGAACTGCGAGGGCTGTTCCCTCCCTCACCGCCCCCTCTCTCTCCCGCGCTAGATGCTCAACTCAGCATTATGAAGTTATGAGTTCTTCCTCATCAAAGTTTCAGTCAGACGTGAAGTGTTCCTTTCCTTTCAAACGGCCGCCCCGTCTAAGAGAAGGGGAGGATTGAGCGAAGGTGGCATTTAAATATCCACGGCTGTTTGTATTTCGCTTTATTGCCGAGCTCTGCTTCCAGGGAGACGATTTTCCTTTCAGCCGTATCCTAAATAAAATACCATACACTTGTTCTTCGCATTGCGAGCAGTCTTGCCATCCTCGCGAAAAATACTGCTGTTGTCTGAGGGATCAGCTCTAGTCAAACATTCACTTGGCAAGCGTATATGAACCCTGGAATTTCTACCTTTTTGTTTCCACAGTCAGTTCATCTTTAGAGATGATGGTATATCGCAAAAATGTTTTGTGTCAACATACCCGTACAAACACTATAGCTTCTTACAACGTGTATGATTGGGTGATATACATTTGACACTACGTAGCTGCCTGCAGACCAATGACAGGTATCAAATGTTACAATATAAGGATGTTTCTTGGTTCAGTCAAATAGGGTAATTGCTCCACGTACAATCGAAAGCCAGCAATCTGTAGATGTACTTGACGTACGTTGAATCTCAGCAAACAGTCAAGTTTTCCCACGATAAATCATTGTTGGAGATGATGAAATTTCGCGAATTCAATTACCTGCATGATAGAATCAAATATCCTATGCATACTCAAGCCCCGTCTATTCATTCGTTGTCTGTTGTTCCACTGAGTAGCAGTTAGTGGACAATTGGTGGGAACTTGAGTATGGATAGGATATTTGAGTCTAACATGCAGCTCATTGAATTCGCGAAATTTCACCATTTCTATTCATGCTATTGCTTTTAAAAAACAGGACTTAGTCTCCATAAATATTTATAATACATATAGGGCCAGGAACACTTATGTAATTCAGTTATCCACATGCTAGAATCGATTCTCCTATGCATACTGTAACCCCGTCTATTCGTTCATTGTCTGCTGCTACAGTGAGTAGCAGCTAATGGACAAGTAGTCGGGACTTGAATATGCGTAGGACAATTGATTCTAACATTCAGGTTATTGAATTCGCGAAATGTTCCTGGCCTTAATAATACAGGACAGTGGAAATATAACGTGCACGTATATTGATTTGTGAAGAAGGCACACTAAAACGAGCTTAGTCTTGGAAAGTCGCTGTGTTCTTCTTGCATTTAAGCATATGGTTGACACGGATGTTTCTGTAATGCATTTTCGGTCAGAAATTTGCTTGTGATAAATATTTCAGTTCATTATACAGGACGTTGCAAAATTCCATGTCAGGATTCTAGAGAAACAATCCTCACGTTTGTAGAGAAACAAAAAGTGTTATTTGAACATAAGTCCAAAAACGCGCCGTTTCTGCGCTAAAGTTGGCAATGGTTGATAGCGCGCTGGCAGGATCATGTTGCTGTGTCACAGTTGTTCCTACTGTCTGTGTGTTAGTGGCGTAGTGTGTGGCATAGTAACATGTTATGTACTGCTGTAATGATGCCCCACAGCAACATGATCCTACCCGCGCGCTATCATGTATTGCCAGCTGTAGCACAGAATTTTGTGCGTTTTTGGACCTATGTTCATATAACACTTTTTGTTCCTCTACACGTGAGGATTGTTTTCCTAGAATATTGACATGGAATTTTGAAACATTGTGTATAGTTACGAGCAGCGCACCATTATCTTTAATTTTCTAAAACAAACGCAAGGATCACAGCTGAAAATTAAATATGTTAACTTTGCGTCCGTTGACGCCAGTTAACGTACCAGCTGGATTACTTCCTCAGTGACTCCAAGAGTTCAGTTGCGGTGGTATTGCCTCTCTTTGTTATGGAAGTATTTAAAAAGGCTTGGTTAATTTTCGTAATGTCTTCGATTTCCTGGAGTATTTCTAACTAAAATGAGTCCCGTTTAACGTCGATAACTGAATTTGTTTGCAAGGCAGCGTATTTTGAAATATGGCTAAATACGAATAAAGTGAGAAAAAACACATTGTTTTATTATTTCGCCTGGATCTAACACAAGGCCTCACTAACTTTGCTTGTTCAGATAAAAAAATATTTGAAATTAGAAATTCTCAAGGAGGAGGGGGTAAAGACAATTGCAGAAATATGCATGTATTTTTACTTACGATTTTAAAATATTTTAGTTACTTTTACCTACCTTTTGTAGCGTCACTAATTTTTACGACAGCCAGATTTTCAAAAAATATTCAGTCCATAAAATACAACAAAGCATTTTAGTTTAAGTGATATTATTTTACATGTAATATTATGTTTTCTATATGCAGTAATGGTTTTACAATACTTCAAATATTTGTGCAACATTTCTTTGCGTGTATGTACTATATATACTTAATGACAATTTTTTTTTTAACATTTGTAATGTATGTCGCAATGCAAGCCATTTTTAGTTCTAACATGTTCTATAAATGTCCGTTTCGTCATTTGTAATGTAACTTTTGTCTGGTATTGTTCCAAAAGCCAAGAAATATTAAGTTATTGCTCATAAGTAGTTGTCAAATTGTACTACAGTTAAAACGAAACGGAGTAAAATTGAAACTCCAAGTACAAGATGAATGCCTCTATGACAGGCGACGCGGACGTTCCGAAAACGAGGCGACGGCCTCATTCCAAAGGTCTTTACAGGGACGGAACTGTAAACATTTATATTGTTTGACAGTTTTTTGTTTGTGCAATATATATTAGTTTATTTTACATAAGATTTCTAGTTTTTGACAGTTCTGAAGGTTGTCATGTATGCACAGTTCTAAAGGAAGATAAATATCATTTTGATATACTGCAAAGTTGCTCCCAGCGGAGTACGGTCCCCGGATTGTCGCATGTGAGAATTGTGTCGGACGTTGCCGCTGGTCGGCGGGTTTTCTCGGGGATCTCTCGTTTCCCCCAGCCCTTCATTCCGGCGCTGCCCCATACCCACATCGTCATACCCCTCACTAGCACTAAAGACCTAGAAGTTAAGTGCCCACCAAAATCAGCTTAATTTCTTTGTACAAAAATCACGTGTGGAAGAAAAACACCTTGATTTTCCCATTGACATAGCTGTAAAATAGGATGCCTAAACAACAGATAAAAAATGTAATTCTTACGTGAGACGGACTATATAGGATGGGCCCGCCCGACGGTAACGTGAAGAAATCGGGCGCGGCAGGGGTGTCCAGCGCAGAGGCGCCGAGAGTGTCTGAGGGCGTGGCGAATAATGGCGGGGTTGCGTGCCGCGCGGCAGTTTATCGCACGACTGGTATCCAGTTCCAGAGAGGAGGCGCAGCCCCGGGTCTCCAGCCCCTCTCCTCTCCACCCTCCATCACACAAATATTCCAGCTATTCCTCCCCCGGCACCTCGTACTGGTGCTAGGTGGACAGCACCGACCACCAGGCTCAACATCGTGAAACTCGGACTATACGCAAGATGGTTAGGATGTTTTTTCAACGTACATTTTCTTTATTAACCAGAGGTCGGTGAGGATGCAGCTTCAGTAATGACTTGGAAAGGTTTCTCTTAAGGGCGTTCAAGTGGCAAAAATGCATAATTTTATATTTGTACGACAGTGTTAGTTTTATAGACATTATTTGTGACTACAATTTCCACTTTAGCTCTCATAGTCTTCCTATAGCGGCGTGTCAAAGTCGAAATTTGCAAGTTACGGGAACATGCTAGTGACAAAAACCAACTGACTTACTCGACTGACATAATTTACGCTGGGATTAGATAGTACGGGTCATATGCTAAAATATTTAAAACCGTACAACTAAGTCCCTTTGTATTTTTTTTTTTAATGGCCATGTATGAAGAAAGTTGTCGCTATTTTTATAATTTAAAAAATACAGAGGAGTTGCATTGTGTGATTTAAAATCTTTGAGCACACATCCCGTACTATTTAATTTAAGTGCAAATTATTTAATTCGCGTGAGTCAGTTTGTTTTTGTTATTAGCATGTTCCCGTAACTTGCAAATTTTAACTTGGCCTGCCGCTAGGGGAAGACTATGAAAACTAAAAAAAGTTTACTAGTGGAAAATGTAATCAAAAGTAACGCCTGTAATCCTAGCACTACGTCCGTACGTCGTACAAATATAAAATTATTCTTTTTTGCCACGTGACCACCCTTAAGGAGACCGTCTGCTCGTGCCGCCGAGGGGTGTGCAGAATTCCACCTGTTACACGGTCATTCCAAAACTGCTCAGCGGGTTTGGGTGATATCTGCTTAGGCTGTCCGCTTTAAACTGAGCTCTATTCAACATTTATAACAACCAAAAACTGTATTTTATTGATGCCAAAGATGTTATGTTTTAAGAGTGGTGATACGTTTACACTGGTTTTTAGTTTCATGAAAGTTTTCATATTAAAAACAGTCGAGATGAATACAAAACAGCTGAAATAAAAATGTAAGCTGTGCTCACTTTATCGTGAACAGTATATAGGAGAGTCATTCGAAGTACATTGCTCATATATGCTCGTTTCAGGTTCACCACTAATCATTAAATCAAATGTTCCAGTGGTCGAAAATTGTGAAAATTGATGCTATCGAAGTCATTTTTAGGTATGAAAATCGCCGTCGAGAATCTTTCGAAACATATGAGGGTGTGCAATACACCTTTACATTTCATATTACATCATAAAATGATAGGGTCACTTTTGAATGTCTTATAGAGGTGAGTTGTCGGCTAGAAGACAGCAATATAGTTCAGTAACTTGCACTTAGAAGCTATAGGGAGGCGTGGCGAGCGTGTTGTGTCGCCTTTATCGCTTCCGCACTTCTTGGCCTCGAACGAGCAAAACACGTACACCCCGCCTGCACTTGCCTATAATTGGCAGTAAAAAAATACTAGTGAAAAATAACCCTGCCCCTGGTGGATCCTCAGAAAGATGTATATTTGTGTGAACCACAAAGGTTGCCGCCGACCATCTTATGTAATGCTAGTATCACTTTTACGCGCAAATATACTCTGCACATTTTCCCTATAAGTCTTAAGACGTCGACCATATAATTGTATTTGTGAAAAGTACAGTTTTGATTCGAGTGCAAGTTTTTGTCTTTGTGTTTTCGGATTCGGTGTGATTTTCTTCCAGTCACGGCAGTTGAAAAAATCGTTTTTAGCCATTCTGAGGAGCTGTAAAATCATGTTTATAATAATACTCCAGTCATGCACTCCCATTACACAGTTCTTTCAAATATCATATAATAAAAACATTGCATTTTTAAACTTATTTCTAATAGACATTGTTTGAAGTACTTTTCGTAAGTGTATAAATGTAATGTACTTTTAGTATTTTAGTTTAAAAAAACATCTAATAAGTTCAACTCGCTGCAAAACATTTCAAGTGGAGGTTGGGAGACTCCTTAAGGCCACTGTCTGTCCAGGCCGTCAAATAATGTGCAGATATCCAATGCCATAACCCTTTCTTAACAACTTAAAAAAATTAGTACTGTTTGGTCGCATGCGAATAGCATTAATAATATTTTTGTGCCATAGTTTTACTGTCCACCTTCTGTATTATAATTGTTGTTTCCACCTTCATTTGGCGTGCGAAATGAACCATATCGTGTAATTGGGAAGTAATTTTAAACAGGGGCATTCCACTACAGGACAGTTAACGTATGACAGGGACTCTCGCAAGTCTTACCTTCATTACGTCATAAAATTATGTCATGTATGTGGGCTTTACGTCTTGTCGACAGCGAGGTAATTACATACGGTGACAACCAACTTCGTGCAACGACAGGAGCTGGGACAGGAGTTGGCCATGGACTTTGTTCGTTCGGGGAACGATAGGAAACCAAAATCGGGATGGCCGGAGCGGGGGATCGAATCCGGGTCCTCCCGAATGCGAGTCCAACTATTACCTTCTCTGAATGTTTCTTGCAATGGGACATAATGACAAACTGTACTATTGTGGACATACGCCATTGCTATATGTGTCGTCCTCGAAATCTTAGGATAACACTAAGAAAAACAAACAACAAAAAACAGAAAAAAAAAAAGAAAACAAGCCTAGTTGGCTGTAGTCAACACATCCATAAATCAAAAAAAACATAACATAAATGATCCCATGAGGAATTATTCAACAACAAATAAAGGACAAAAATAATAAACAACGAAAAATCAAGTCGAAATACAAAGTAATCTGTAAAACTCAGGACATCACAATTAAGACAGCACAGATAATACAGGGACGAATATAGTAATAGACACAAGACAGGATAACAAATGCGCTTCAGGCTATAAATACTGTCCTATTTTATCCAGTTTTCACTTTTACTTCACATGAATGTGGGATCACATGTCAGCTCCCGTAACATCGTGAAAAGTCGGCCTTTGGAAATCTACTGCGTTCTTTTGTATCTTCATAGTTGTGTATTGTTTGTGCGGTCGTCGTTGTTATCCTGTCTTGTGTCCTACATTGTCTTCGTCCCAGTACCGGTACACACTATCCGTAATTCAGTATATAATTCTGTACCAAATTCAGTACAAGTAGCACTGCGCTAGTGTGTACCACAACTACGCTGGTTCCAGACAGAATTCCCTACCTTATTTCACAGATAGAGCTCGTCCTATTTTTCATCGTAGTGTGTGTTCACGCGCATGCGCAATGCACAGTTTCAGCCACCGCGCAAGTGAAGTATGCAAGTAGGGTTGCCAATATGCTTAGAATAGAAATAAAATTCTTGTTTTCTACTGAACTACGACTATTGGAGTTTTCAAAACCTGAATCATACGAGAATGTTTCACTTACTTGGCAATTACAGGTACGTCTTGTATTGTGAAATTGTTTTTGGAAATTTCACAGTTATACTTTATGGAATATAACTACCTACATCATAAATAGTATTTTCTTTATGTACTGAAACATGTTAGTAAACAGTGATAGTGTGTACACAACACAGAAGTTTTGCTTCATAATTCTGGTATAAAATCTCATTTGAAGTTTATGAACCGGGCTTAGGTAACAGTCAACGTGTGTAAATTGTACTTTAGGCAAGAGTTAACACCAGAGGCAACAATAAATGATATTTTTAATGATTGAACTAGACATAATGGTTTTTAAAAAGTGCCCAGTTTATCGCGAAATAACTATAGCGCGAATAATATTGCCCGCGGTGCTCACCCGTTAAGTACAAAACTAAAAGTAGAAGATGAAAATTGACTGCACTTGGAGCTAGTTCCGACAGAGAAGACGCAAGCCTCTGCCAGTGCGCACTTAGTTAAGTCTAGTGCAGTGTGGAAGACGCTGCAAGAAAGGAATGTTTATTTTACACATGCATGAATCATGGGGGTTAAAAGGTGCTCACTGCGGTAGAAAGTTGCCTTGTGCTTTTTATTTACCACAGCACAGCTCTGTTATTACAAGGGAACTACGGAGATGAATACTAAACTTGTGCAAACATCTTGGGAACAAAAATATTATCCCAGCTGTTATTTTAGTTCTCGTGGAAATTTAACATGGCTTAACTTCCACTTCGGTACAAATACCGACATAAACTTGCCATTTGACATCTTTTGCCTGTGCAGAAATATTGATTACAGCGAGTATAGTGTTGTTAAGGACCTTACAACTGTCGTTTTACACAAGTTAGTTGTCGGCTGTTGCCAGAAGTTAAGTACTTCATACCATGTCTAAATTGTTAACAATAAGTGAGGGCTCTGTGATATGAAATACGTAATTATAATTATTGTGGCTTTACGCTATTGGGTTAAACATTTCGTTTTATTATTTGATGGTTGCACTGTATTATTTAAGTTGAAGGGGAGCGGTTGATCAGTTATTTATGTTGCTGCAGGATAGGTGACTCTTTGGACATCTCAGACTTCGCCGTTAGCATGGTTATGGAGGCTCGTTGCTTATAGCCGATGGATCGGTTATGAGCAGAAAACACGTCGTGAGATTCATACCAAAGAAAATCCTAGCGATCTAGTGAAGGCTGGTAGGACCGTAGAAGACAGACCAGCTCCCGTGTCTCCCCGAGACATTGCACTGTATTGCAATATTGATCAACTACCGGTACTGACTTAATTGCACTGTTCTCTCCGACTGCCGCTGTTTCCCCCGTCTTCCAGGCAGCGATGCTCTTATTATTCACAACACCATGCATTCCTCTCATTTGTAGCGTTGTTTAATTGTATCACGTTAGCTAAGAATACAAGCTTCCGCTTAGGAATACTTCCAAACCTACGTGGGTGATAATGAAGAAGTGTGGTGGATGAGTCGACACAAGGACTTACGGCGGCCGCCTACCCCACGCGTCAAATGCATTACAGTGTGTTCGTAAACAGGTTTTTTCTACGAAAATATACCACGTGTGCCCATTGTGCCAACGTACGAAAAGAAAACAAACTTCAGACAAGGTCGAAACCTCATTGTTAAGACGCCACGCTCATTAAAAACACTGTTTCCAAGCCCTCCAACATGGCTCAAAACGGCCTTTTCAGACTTCCGTACTTCAAAATGTACTAACCGGATGAAGGTGAAACTCAATTTGCCACCTGCACTGAGCTTAGCTGCAGACTTTCCACCAGTAATATTATATGGTCACCGCTTAGTGTCCCATAGTAAAAACCGTTCGGCGGGAACCTTGCACGCTAGTTCAGCGCTTGGCTCGTTGAGGCGACGCGGCATTTGATACGCGCTTCAAGGTCGACCTTACTGCTCCGTTGGTTTTGAACCTCTCACGCTCGGGTAGGCGGCACTCTTAAGTTTGTCTTGTCGATGTGCGAGGTCATTGGAGACTGAACCACAGACACAGCCTCCAAAATTTACAGATGTGATTTTTTTTACAAGCCTAAGCACAAGCTTTTGATTCAATTAAATGCATTAAATATTTGACACACCTGAATAATTCTTGATAAAACTGTTAACTTTTTGTGAAGTAGCGATTGGATAGAGAACGTATCCACGATACTAATCAACAACGCTAATATTCAAATTTTCCCGCGATTACTCCTCTCTGTCTGTTTTCTCATTTTCAATGTACGTTAACCATGTCGAAAACATTTGTTTGTGCTGCTAGCTTTTGTCTGTACGTGAAACTGTTACCCTATTCGACAGAGCCAATGAGAATTCTACTAGTGTAATATTTGATACGTGTGATTGGTCTGTTGACAACTAGTCGTGTCGGACGATTTTCGTCAAATCATGTTTGTTGCAAAAAAAACTGCAGCGTTTTCAAGGGTATGTTGGCATTAGGAATATTTGTGATAAATGACCGCCTCTACTAATTTATAACTGTATCATCTGTTAGTTAGAGTTTTCTTGTTCCTGTAAATTATGCTTTCTCGAAAATGTTTTGTAGGGACGAATATTTAATTATCATTTACCTGGACACGCAGTTGATGTCGACAGATCTTGTGTATGACGGCAAATGCCTATAAACTGGACCAACAGATTCGTCAGTGATAGTAAGTCTAAATTTATAAAGTTTGTAAACATAGCTAAACCTGAAACGCGTTTCACAGTAACCTACTTGAAACATAAAACATTCTACGAGAAGTGCAAAATATAGTCGTTGTGTAGGGCCTATTCTTATTCGAATATGTTACGTGTTTGTAATGCACGATAAGAAACACTTATAAAATAGATACATTTTATGTTCACGCATAACCTTTTTTTTTTTTCTGACGTACAGCTGTAATTTTTCTGATCGGTTTTAACGGCCACATAAAATTTTCGGCAACACAAACGCAAATGTTTGGAAACTAATGTATCTAAAAGTTTGCCGCAGATAGGTTCAGTACAGAGTCATTTGAGAAAAAACTCATTGCCAGGAAAACCTTTTTGTACCAGCCCTTATATTAAAGTTTATTTTCCAAGCTTTCCATTACTTGTTCACACATACTGTTCTGGGCAAGCCAGCAGTTGCTAGCGAACATTGAATTGCTTTTCAGTTAGATAGTAAACCTGATGATGACGTAATAAATTTCTAGCAATGCAATTTTATAGGCGTTTCCAATACTGCTCCAACACACGCAAGGGGCATAACGGAGAGTACATAAAAAAGGAGCTGACGTTAATGTTTGTTCATCCCGTGATCTTCATAGCCATCCTTTCTATATTTCCTGTGTAAGCGTTCGTTATTACGGTGTAGTCTTTCCTTGTGCAATTATTATAATAAACAGTAGCTTTCATTAAAGTTGTTCCTAAAACACACATAGATGTTTTCCTCTGATATTAGCCTACTGCATTCCCTCCACAGCTTATACCTAAGTAGCTTACCCTGTACAAGCTGCAGAATATGACAATTTTGTACATATGATTTGTAGGTACGCTTATATAGGAAGGCGTATTATTTAAACATGACACTTTGCTATTTCCTAGAAGTTTTTTATGAACTTATTTCATTTGAAAACACACAGGGAACTTGTCACAACGTGCATGCATATCACTGTCGTCCCCCCAGCAGGCATGTGTTTACTTCCGTGTATAGGCAGCGGCGGCAATGCTATCTGCTCACCTGCTACCAACTTTTCTTACCCAATCTCTCTTCCTCCCTTTCTTCTCTCCCACCCTACTTCCTTTTCTCCCCCTTGCCATTTTTTCATCACGTCCTTGCTCCCCTGGCACTTCTCTTGTTTATCCACCTCACAGTATCATCTGTTATTGTCCCGTTACCCCTCGTAGGTCTGCTGTCAACGTGAAGGGTTATTTATGAAACACAAACAGTTGATATTTCCTTGTACACTGTGACAAGAGTATGTGTGAGGAGGGTCCTGTATTACTGTTGCCTTGTTTGCCTACACGAAGGGGAGTTGTGAGGGTCCGCCAACCCTCTAACCACACACACAGATGTTTATATAAGTTCTACAAAATATGCTTGGTTCAACCTAATAATTTGTTCGTGTTAGTGCCTGGCACCTTTGTTGCTGAAACCAAATTACTATGTTGGTATTTTGTTGCCTTATAGTGTAATATTTGGTTGGCACCGTATGTACAGTTTAGTTCATCATCGTTACAAAAAATAATTTGGTATAACCGAGCATCGGACCTGGCACCTTCGTGTTTGAAGATCACATGTTAGTTCGAGACGATAATTTCGGTGCATCGTCATGACTATGTGACGTGTCAAATGCAAGGCATTTATATACGCATAGATGAGGTAAGCGGGTTTTACGGTCCGAATATTTAATGCTTAGTTTTGGTATCTGCGAATTATTTCACATCCTGTATATGTGTGATGCCATGCTGGTGTTTTAAATAATAATTAAAGATGATGGTATATTGCGATAATTTTTTGGGCCAACATACTCTTGAAAAACTGTAGTTTCTTGTGACATGTACGGTTGGGTGATAAAAGTCTCGCATAACGTAGCTGTCTGCAGACCAATAACGGGCATCAAATATTGCAGTTGCGGGATTATTATTGGCTCAGTCAAATAGGGCAACAGCTTGACGTACAAGCGAAAGCCAGTAATCTTCTGGTAAGCTGGCTGTACGTTGAAATCCAGGAAACATTCAAGTTTTCCCGCGATAAACCATCATCATCTCTAGTAATAATACATCCATGTAGTTTAAACTATATCGAAGCATTACGCCTATTCCCGAAAACAAAGTTGATATGTTATCACTCTGGAATACACAAAATGCAATGCCGTAACTAACGTCGCGTCATACATCTTGTAGTTGGGTACACAGTACGGTAGAGCCTGGCATATGCGTTAATAACGCAAATGCAGTAAGTAGCAAACTTTCGAATTCTCCTGTAGCATACTGCATTCATTATTTACGTACTTCGCCTACAGTTCAGGGTCTTTCGTTGAACACTAAGCATAACACTTGGTTCTGAAAAGTGGTGCACAAATTTACGCATATATATATATATATATATATATATATATATATATATATATATATATATATATATATATATATATATATATGTGTGAACCATACATAAAAATAGCAGCAATTCTTGAAAATGCTCCTTGCCAACTTTGAAATCAAATAGTTGCCAGTGCGATTGATTTCTAATAACTAAATTTGTGACGCCCAAATTTCTGTACATTTTATTCCTGTGCAATTTCGAGATGAACGCGTTACTATTGCCAGATATTTTGTTACAAAGTGGGGTGAAGTTGACCGATTTTGGAATACAAATTCTAATATTTCTTTAATAAAAGTAGTTAGAAAATTCTTCTCTTTTTTATAGCATGGGTTTAGATTAATACTTTTGATATCCAGGGTTTTCGATCTCATAGTTTATTATGTGTGAATTTGTACTAAAAATGTACCAGGGGTGAATGTGACCGACCTGATACTACATATAACAGGTAGAATATTACATAAACATATTTAAAAAAATTAACACATTAAAAAAACTGCCCTATGCAATCATAAAACAAATAAATATTTATGTTCATAATAATTTCTTACAACACAAGAAATAAAACACTCAACATTTACATCTGACTGCGCAGTATGTGGTTTTACTGCACATTAAATGCAGACAAGTTCACATCAAAGAAAAAGTCTCCCCTCCTTCCTATTTTGGGGCTTGGCAATTTTCGTACCACATCAGAAACGTCAACAGTGTCCAAATCTTCTGTTAATGGCCAGACAAAATGAGTCTCATTTTTTGGAAGAAACTTTACATCTAGTTGTTCTGGACTTTTCTTCAAAACTTTTCCCACATAATGCTTCACAGTTTTCTTGGTGCAATATTGAACCAGTACCCAATCAGGATTGTGACTTGTAGTTTGGCACTATAAAAGAAATAAAAATCTAAATAAGAAAATACAGTAAATAAATAAAAGCAAACGGTAACAATATAATGACTTGATGGAACCTTACCTCATTATCTGAATCCTCAATTTCACTACATTCTTCAGTGGTACCAGAACCATTGACACCAAAATCACATAAATTTCTTGATATTTTCTGGATCACTGAACAATTTCCCACCATGATATTTGAGTCATCTTTACCAGGAGTGTCCTCAGCAGCAACAGATTTCCCAGGAACAACATTCAACTTTCTTCGTTTTGCTGATGTGGTATCCTTCTTCGGTTTTCTTAACTGTTGCAGATATTCAACCAGTGTTGTGTTTAGCTCATCCCTTACCGTTGTACTGCCACTGCCATTTTCAGGAACGCCTATGTTGGCTTGTGAAGGGGGTAATCTTTGTAAGAGTTTCTATTTATTCAGAGGGCAAATATCGCAAGCAGAGGATCCGCTAAGAGCATTCTGTCTTACTCTTGCTTCTCCTAGAGTAACAAATAGTTTCTTGAGCATTCGAGGAAACAATCCCTTTTCTACAGCGGAAGAGTTAGAATTTGCCTTCTTCCATTCAGTAAGAATCTCTCTCCAGCATTTCTTCAGAGGAGCAAAAAAGGAGACATCTAATGGCTGACACAGATGAGTGGCATTGGGTGGGAGACACACAAAATATATATTATTTGATCTACATAATTTCAAAACATCATCAGTGAAATGGGAAGAGAGATTGTCTCCAATTAAGACTTTTCTTCCTTCTATTAGTTTTGAATGGGGAATGAATACTTTTTCAAACCAGTCATTGAATGTGGTGGAGTCAAAC
>PNEQ01083693.1:0-71649 GCA_003012365.1 Medauroidea extradentata | reverse complement strand
ACACACACACACACACACACACACACCCACACACACACACACCCACACACACACACACCCACACACACACACACCCACACACACACACACACACCCACACAAAGACTCGTAGCTTCTGACAATACTGAGAAGTACACACTATGTTTATTAGTCACATGCCAAATTTTGTGTGTCAGTAAGTGTCGGAGAAAAAAACTTATTCACTGAATAGTATGTATGATTTCAGCGCGGTCTTAAAAAGTGCTCACTTAATTAAGAACAGCTTATATGTGTAGGCCTGCCTTTATTCACATGTCAAAGACACTTTTACCAGTGATGCACTTGTTACCAAGTGTCCCTAATGAGAACACGTATAATTTTGCTAACAATAAAGTGAATGGTGGTGTTAGGAGTGATTTAATTAGAAAATTCCTGTAGATTGTTCTCTGTAAAGCTGAAAGTTGTTTGCAATGTTTCTGCAAAAAAAAAAACCTACTTCTTACGGTTATGTAACAGCTGCAAGTTTACTGGTTGATTGTTTACTACAGAGCAACATTCCGTTCGTAATTCAGATCTGTTCAACTAGATGACGACTCTGATCGCTTAATTCCAGGTTGTGAGTGAAGAAATTTAGATCTGATCTCGACGCTCGGGCTCTTTACATTTTTGACGATAATTACTTTTAATCATAATCGTAAAAATGTTTTGTAACTTTGTTATAACTGGTTTTAACTACGTATCTGATTCTGTCGAGATAAAAAAAAAAAAAACAGCATGATGGTAGCTACTTATTTGATAACCGAGTTTCCTATAAAATTATAAATTTACTAAAATCGTTATATTTTTCTAAATCAAACTACATAGTAAAACCAATTTGCAACAACGTTACAGAACAATTTGACGATATTGGTTCTCATCTAAATATAATAATAATAACAATTCACTCGAAATCCAAGAAACGTGGCTACACGCCCTTAACTGCGAGTGAAGTAAAGTGAAGATATTTTGGTCAGCAATTAACATGTAGGTCTTTAGGGCTGGTGAGGGGTGTGAGGGGTGACATGATGCGAGTATGGTGCAGCGCCGGAATGAATGGGCGGAGGAAACGGGAGATTCCCGAGAAAAAACCGCCGACTTGCGGCATCGCTCGGCACGATTTCCACAATCGGGGACTGACTCCGCCGAGAATCGATCGCCTTGGTGGGAGGCGAGTGCTCTAGCCACTGCATAAACCCCCTCCCCCCTTTTACGTCATGTTTCCCAATTTCTATTTTTTTTTCGCGATATTAATTTTTTTACGCAGAAAACGGAAGCAGATATCAAAAGTATGCTTGGCAATTTTCTTTACAATCGTCTTCTCCATGCTGGCTGATTATTTCTCAAGGCAGTTAATACTATGGTTTTAGATAGTTATTTAACTAACGAAATTCTGGTTAATTGACTTTTCAGTCGAAACCGTGTAATTTATATTCTTGAAAAAATTAGCTACCACAACAGAAGCCACTTTAAACCACTGCCAAAGATATTTGATAACTGCTTTCGTTTAAGCTTCAAAAATAATTTTCGCAAAAACAGTGGAAACAAGACAGCATGGCCTTAGCAGCGAGGTTTTTCAGGTAACCGGTGATAATTATGAATAAAGTATGGAGAAACGCCGGAATTAATAGGTTAGGGAAACAGGACATCCCCGAAAAAAACTCGCAGATCAACGGCATAGTCCTCACGATTATCGCATCCGTAAATCCGGGGTCACCACGCCGGGAATCGAGCAAGGATTTCCATGGTTGGAATAAGTGAAGATATTTTGGACAGTATTTAACATTGAGGTCTTTAGGTAGCGCTGGTGTAGGCTGACATTATGTGAGCATTAAGCAGCGCCGGAATGAATGGTCGGGGGAAATGGGAGACCCCCGAGAAAACCCGCCGACCAGCGGCATCGTCCGGCACGATTCCCACACACGAACATCCGGGGACCAACCCCGCCGGGAATCGAACCCGGATCGCCTTGGTGGGAGGCGAGAGGTCTGACCCTTCGGCCACTGCGGCCCTTCCATGCTTGGAGGCGAGCGCTGTAGCCACGTTGGCCAATCCTACAAAACATGGACGACCATCTCAGCCATATTTCAATGGCTGTTCCGCTGTAAAACACGCAACAGATGACGGGCCTGGATGCAGTAGGCGACCTACCCAGGAGCGATTATTATATTTCAGGCCGGGCCGGGGGTCCATTGTTTGTTATCTGGGCCGGCCTGGTGACCGATAAATATTCATGACCTAAAGTGCGTGCAGCCGCCGCATATCATTACACGATTACACACACAGGCCGCTGTCACTAGCCGGGCCCGCTATAAAAGCCCGTCCTTTTCAACGCCATCCTAAGGCAAGCTGTGTTGACGCAGCCTCTGGTGCTGCATCCGACAACCTTCGATTTATGGGCCGCATGTAAACAACCTCGCCCACCAACACCCAGCATCTGCAGTAAGAATTTACAATGTCAGCAACATTATCTGCCAAGCGCATGTCGCATCCTGTCTTCGTGCCGTCTTTATAGCTTCTCTTGAAAATATTCAAGGGCGCCGGCGCCTTACACGAGCTTCAAATGCGTTTCATTGTGATCGTAAATACGTTTTTTACGAAAGTATTTCATACGTGCCCCTGTGCCAATGTACGATTATAGAATACTTCTGACAAGGACGGATCATCATTAAGACACCTAGCCCATTATGAATTGTGTTTCCATGTCCTCCAACATAGCTAAAATCGGACTTTTCAGACTGCCGTATTCAAAAGGTACAAACAGGATGTGTGCGAAACTCGCACATAAACGTACACTGAACATTTTATCAGACTATCCATCAATAAAATAATAAACAAAATCGTATTGACAACGTGGATCATTACTAATAATATCAATTGGTTTACGCCAAACAATCAATTTACCTACTTCGCATTTCACAGATACTCTTAACTACACGACCCTCCATCAACTCTCGCATAATGTAGCTATGGTACGCCTCGTGATCATATTCCTCAAATATAATATCATCGTTATTATCCTCGCTTAAGTTACTGAACGCAAACTGATGGTGAACACGAGCCAACCCCACTATACTGTTAACACAAGACGTTTCTCCAACATCATACTTACCATATTAAAACACATGCTTCTTTTTAAATGACCATCAGTTTACAACCCAATCGTTAAACCATACCACAAAATAACTGTACCAACAATATATAAGATACCAAACACTGACGAATGCCCTTCACAAAAGCATTACTCGCCTTAAATTCCAAATTAAACGTGTCATGTCCCTGTTTTGTCGTCCTTATCGCATTCGCACTTCTAGGCGTCGAACGCTCAAATTACCTCCACCATAGGCTATGGCCACCGTAACATAAACACGTCAGTGAAAGCTCTAAACACAGTAGAGTTTATTATACTCAACTATGAACCATTGGCAAAGACATGCAAAATTCGCGTTATTTTCTGACAACTGACTAAGACTCCAAGCGACTATAGGCTCGTTCGACGACTCCCGCTGGCCGATATTGTCGTGACTTACCGCGAAGAATGCTTACACGGTAGAGAAGCCAATCTCTGTAAAGACGTAACACACGTAAATGACAGCACGTAAAAGTTCGTGGTCAATTGAATCACAGATTATGCTCTGTTATGTATAGGAAAGTGAAGTTTAGTCTGCTACCAAATGATAACACGAATTTTGCTGTGTCTCTAACCATTGGTAATTGTTATAGACAAGAATGTATTCAAAACTGATCAATTCTAAAAAAAGTGCGTTCAGCTCATGCTCTATGTCCAGTTGGGACACAACCCATAAAACCTAATCTAATCTGCAAGTGTCTTTGGGGGAAAAAAATTCCGTACATCAAGTTGGCTACTTTGCAAGTCTTGTTAAGCAGGGGAACGAACGAATCTAGAACACACTGCTGTCAGTTCTCGACCTTGGAAACAAGCCAAGTTGCAGCCTCAAGATTTCCATCAAAACAAATTTCTGCGTCTTGGTTAAACTGTCGCAATTAACTAACGTTGCTCGCACCACCAGCAGCGTAGACTGTATGAGCTATTCATGGCGAAGAAGACTTTAAGACACAGCGAGATATTTCCTTTAATTAAATTTGTAACTTACAGTCACTTGTTGGTACAAAAATGGTCATGTGACTGATAAGGGCGCAAGGATAGCGACGTACATATTTAATTATATGTAGCTTGTTCTCTGTCGAACCTACGTACATTACCAATCACTTCGTTTTATTCATCTTAACCGTCATATGATTTAGTACGCATATTTTTTTTAAATACCTAGACAAATTTACCAAAACAATATTTTTACTCACAAAAACCAATCCTAAATTCTCGTTATTATTATTTTTTTACACAATTAAAATCATGTAGCTATATTCCATCATCTTAATGCACAAAATCTTATCGCCCGTAAGCAATATCATGAAAAGTGAGCCCCGCAGAATAAAATACACTGTAAAAAACTTCCCAAATAGTAGTGGAAGTTTTTGATTGATTTACAATAAGAAATAGTAAACCATACTTCGGCTTGTAAACATAGCAAATGTTGAGCAGTGTTACTATACAAACCTGATAACATCAGTAAGGTAACTCTGAGGAAGATACAACACCTAAGGAAATTTAAAGCCTTAATATTTGAATTTATGTGCATAATAATATTGCGAAGGGATACTATTTCCGCTGGCTATTTCTGTAAGCCAGTCATAGGCTGTAAGTAGGGCCACGATTTTGTCGCGAAAAGGTTTTTGCCCCACTTTGTTTCAGCGTCTCACGTGCACATCGACAGCAATGCTTCATGATTACTAGCAGCGTGTCTTTGTTCAGACACATCTCTCATTTGACTGCAGCAATCAGAGTAAGATAATTGTGACTCCGTACGTCTGTAATTTGCCAAGGTGAGTGAGGGTAAAACCATCCAATCACAGACGATGTAGCAGAGCAGTAGATGTGCACATAAAACATTATCACCAAATGTTGCAAAAATCTTTTCGCCATAAAATCGTGCCTCTAGCTATGATTAGTAGAGACATGCAAAATTCGCGTTCTTTTCAGACAGCTGACTAGACTCCAAATGACTGTAGGCTCGCGCAACATCTCCCGCTGGCCGATATTGTCGTGACTTGCCGCGGAGAATGCTTACACGGTAGAGAGGCCAATCTCTGTAAAGGCCTAACACACGTAAATGACAAAACAGTGAAGTTCATGGCCAATTGAATCGCAGATTATGCTCTATTATGTATAGGAGTGTGAATTTTAGTCTGCTACCAAATGATAACGCGAATTTTGCATGTCTCTAATAATTAGGGACAGGAAAACTTCGCGAATTCAATGACTTGCATGTTAGAATCAACTGTCCTATGCATACTCAAGCACCGACAATTTGTCCACTAGCTGCTATTCAGTGTAACAACAGACAATGAACGAATAGACGGTGCTTGAGTATGCATATAGTATAATGGATTCTAGCCTGCAGGTCATTGAATTCGCGAAATTTTCCTATAGCTGTAAGTTTCAGTCAAATGATTTAAAATAATAACGAATCATAAAAATACCTGTATGACTGGCATCTTCCTCCAGCTGGCTGCAATCTTCCTCAGTGTTAAGTTATATGATTCAGCGTTTCCTAAAATAAGTATTCGATAGCCACTAATGACAAATGGGAAACAAGTTTATAATACTTACTTTCTTAACACCCCTATTCATCGGTCTGGTAAATTTACAAATATTTTTTTAGAGTTTATGGAAATAAATCCTTACGCTTGCTCTCACGTGAATTACGAGATGGTAGCGCTTTTAAACACACCGTTTACATTTTAAACCCGATATTTGAAGTTAAGGCCCTAAGGTGTCCACCTACTGGCTGTGCGTTTGTGTGAGTGAAGCACAGCGCCAAGGGCGATGTTGACCGGCTCATCTGGTGCGGTATCGCCTTTACCGCAAGTCACTGAAACAATGAGCAGTAGTATCGTAGATCACTCGCCTATAGGTAGAAAGTGTTAAGTCCATTGCATGCTTCTACGGTAGTTTCACACGAATCCTGTCAGTCTAAAAATAGTTTTTAAATTTGCCACTCGTGCGTATAGGAACGCTAAGAAAGTAGGTATGGTAGAATTGTTATCTAGACATCCGTGATAGCACTCCTAAACTTTTTTTACAAAACAGTCAAATGTATACTGAAGTTACCAGACTTGTATTGTAACAAGTGTAAAAGTTTGCATATTTACAAGGCGGAAGTATGATAACTGTCCGATACTGCGTTTAGGTTAATTACTTCCTAATCGTTTTAGAAAGTTTTTTGCAGCGCAATTTTCCAGATGAAACATGTTGAAAAACATGTTTTCAGTCATTTAGAAGTGCTCCAAAACTCTTCGATACGACTCTTAAGCCTTTGTTTGAAGTGCATTTTCTTTTCGTACGTTGACACAATGGGCATAATTGGACTAAGTTTCGTAAAAACCCGCATTTAGGCGCGTGGAAGGCGAGGCCATTAAGGAATGGCATTGAAAAGCCTCAATTTATCATGAACTGCATAAAACACTATCCTCTCTGACCAACCGGTACAACCGAGGCAATCCGAAATCACAGATCTCCCGCTTTGCCGTCAGCAAATAAACCTTCCCCTTCTTGCCAACAGATAAATGGAACGGCTGTTAGGTACGTGACACTAGGCCGCAGATGACAGTAGTGCTATAGGCTGGTCAGGATAAACTGAACCCTGTCTACAATTTTCTTTAAGCCACTATACCTTTAGCTTTACTATTTTTGATACGAAAACTTCCGCGTAACTAAAAACTAGTGTAAACATTTGACAGATCTCAAACCTTTACTTTTATAAACCACAAAAAATAAATACCTTTCTTTGATTATTACAGGTGTTGGGAAGTGCTAAGTTAAAAGTGAACCGTCTATATCAGTCAATGGTAAAGGGAAAGGGGGGAGGCAAAAGACCAGGATCATTTCGTGCCCGGCTGCGCGCGTCGACAGCAACGATGTACCGTCGCGATAGTCGAATCATACACCACCGTGCGAGCTAATCGCGACGTGCAAAATAAAAATAAATGTTCAGCATACATTCATAAAACATTCGTAGCAGTCGAATTGACGAATCCTAGTTTCCCTCTATTTGGTGGAATTGCTGCACTGCTCTGTTCTTAAAGCATGCCGTTTTCTGCGATGTGTAGTTGTAATTAAACGAATAATACAAGATGATATATATGCCTTGTCCTTTTACTTACCGCAAAACGGGGTAACCTGGAACCCTTCCTCAATCATTTTTTTTCTATGTGAGTCTACAGGAAGTAAAATTTAATGTATTTCCATGCAGACATTCACTGTTTGTATTTTTTTTTCAAATGAATTTTCTTCATTCAAGGCTTCTATTTGGAGGAAAAAAATATTTTGTTAAGTGTTCCAAGTTACCCAACGTGTTGCATGCTACCCCGTTTTACTGTGCGTCGCAAAGTGTCCTGTGTATCACATTGAATTGTACAGTTACGGACGTGCAGGTACCCGCGAAATTTTTTAACGATTCTAATACTCGTTGAAAATGGTGGGAAACAGCGGGAAATATTTCTGCCAGCGTAACTTCCAAACAAGTTTAACGTCCTGCACCTTGTATTATTGGATGTTGTTACTTGGTTCTGTTTGCTGTTTACAGACAAATCACAGACGTCCAGTCGTAGCGCACTACAATTGAAGAGTTAACATTCAAAATGGATTAAGTGCCGGAATTCATATTTTCACGATTATTCCATCAAAATGGTCCATGTGCCATGCCCTACGATCTTCAAAAGAGAGGTAAGACAGTGCCATTATTGTTATAGGATTTCCATCAAAATGTAATAGGCTAAGTACCATTTCAGGTGATATTCAGGAGGGAATAAGTGCCATGGATAACGATATTCTAAAGAAAATAAGTGCCGTGTGTTATGATATTCAAAAGGTAATATGTGCCATGGCTAGTGATACTCTAGAGGCTTTGGTCAGCGCTTAACATCGAGGTCTTTAGCGCTGGTGAGGGGTGATATGACGTATGGAGCAGCGCAGGAATGGGTGGGGAAACGGGATATCACCGAGAAAACCCTCCGACCAGCGGCATCGTCCGGCACGATTCTCACATGCGAAAATCCGGGGACTGACCCCGCCGGGAATCGATCACTGGTCACCTTGGTGAGAGAAGAGGGGATAAGTGTCTTGATTAATGATACTTAGGGCCACGAACTTTTCGCGAAAAGAATTTTGCCCAAGATTGTTTCAGTGCTTTACGTGCACGTCAGTAGCTGTGCTTCATAGTTATTGGCAGTGTGTCTTTGTGAAGTGACATAACCTATTTGACTGTGTCAATCACACTAAGATTTATGCGACACCACACGTCGGCGATTTGCGAGTGTAATCCCAAGACACGCGGCAATTCAAATATCCAATCACCGACTCTGAATCAGAACTGCAGATGTGCACGTAAGGCACTGAAACAAACTGAGGCAAAATTATTTCGCGAAATGTTCATGGCTCTAATGATATTCAAAAAGATATCCAAAAATAAATAAAAAGTACTGCCTGTGTACACAGGATTCCGATGCAGTTATGTTTAATTTTGAATATCTGTATATGTTTTGTGTTATGATAGCCAACAATATCAGCATGATCTATGCTTACTATCAAACTATTTTATTCCGATTAAATATGAGAGTGTGTGTGTTTTCTACGTTTTCTGTTTTTCTTCGGAAGTAGGTTTTTCTTCATTTAGTCGATTTTGAATTTCAACTCTGCAATTATAATTGGCCCAGTCAAATAGGGACTCACCATTAATGAAAGAAAAGTGTCAACAATGAACACATTTCATTTAAACCTTAGCAACAGTCAAGTTTTTCCGCAATTAATCACAATCTCTTATTATTGTTAAGATTATTTGAGCACACCACATAAAAATTCGATATTGCTACTACGTAATAATAATAATAATAATGTTGCGTGTTGGCCGGGCAGCAGGCACATTACATCATGCTGGGTGGTCAGCCCTGTGAGTCAACCAGTGGTGTCATGGGTTTTCTCATATATGTCGCAACTCTCGAGAGACGTCATTGTGATTCCCCGATGACGCCAGTGCGAATACGTGACTATCAACAGTCACGAGTGAAGTGGTGTCTATTTTTAGACCACATGTCATCAGCTATTGACGTCACTGAAGGGGCCGTATAAAAGCATCGGAACTGCGCAACATGAGTATTGCAGAGTCTGGAAGAGAGTCGGGAAGAGTCTAGTATTGTGCGGTCTTGTGGAGTCGTGACGAGTCAGTGAGTCTGGAGTTCGAAGTCTGAAGAGGGGCAGCGAATTAGGGGCGGCGTTGCCACTGGGGCGGCGATGGACGTCGTTAGAAGTGACGGGCCGAGAGGAGACACTGACGGCGGCACGGATATGAGGTTCCAGCGCCTTGGGGGCAGAATCACGACGGCGCCGAGGCTGATGTAACATCGGCGGAGCTGACGAGATGTAGCGACTCGAGGATGGCAACACGACGGCAGCGGTGGTCGGTGTCGAGGCTGACTAACATCAGCGCCCTACAGAAGGGACACACAACACTCAGGTGTTGTGTCGGCGCGACTGAGCTGACGAAGTGTTGTGTCTCGAGGATGGCAACACGGCAGCGGTGGTTGGTGTCGAGGCTGTGTGACGCCAGCGGGCTGCAGGAAGGACGAACAACACTTGTGGTGTTGTGTTGGAGTGCTGCAGAGGTGGTGAGTTGTGGAGAACAGCACTGACGGTGTTGTGTCGAGGAGGGCAGTTACTGGCTACTTGAGGAGACTGTCTACCTGGTGATTCAAGAGAAGAAGTGCTTCGAGAGTTCGCTATTGGTCCTGCTCGGAGGAGGTGCTAAGCTTGTGCAGAGAGGCTGGCGAGGACATCTTGGTGATGTAAGGAAGACGTCTTGGTGACGTCGGAGTCTACTGCGAGGCTACAGGCACATACCTTCGTAGCAGTACTGGGTGAGCCAAGAGGGCTTCTGCTGCGGGTCGACAGGTGAAGAAGGAGGTGCGCGACGGGAGTCGAACCGAAGACCTCAAGATTGAAGACAGTGGTGCACTCTGGGTGCTGCACTGTACATGATGAGCCATCCTCCCTTAGGACTGTTAAGGTTGTACATTGTCATTATTAGAGAGACTGTTGAGTGGATATATGACTGAACTTTTATTGTGATTTGTAGTCTTAAATTGATTAATGGTAAATGTTCTTGTGCTTTAATTGTCTAAGTTAATTAACGTTATGTGGAACAGTACTAATTGTGTGCGTAATTAATTGTGTTGTGAGAGTTATAGTTGATTACTGTTTTGTGTATTTCATAGCTTTGTGAGCTATTAAATCCAGTACTTAATTTAACTCTTTTATTTATAATTATAAGACATCTATCCCAAAAGAACTCATGGGAATAGCCCACATGAAAAGTTTTGTGTCCTCTAAACTTGTAACAATAATTAAAAAATAATAATGGTGGTGTATATCGAGTGAAAAGTCAACTAGACATTTTTGGTGTACTTTTATTTCACCATTTGACTGGTATTTGAATTTTAAAAACTTATAGAGGTCTGCCTTAAAGTGCTACGCATACCGACAAAAGAGAGAGGTGTAAGATACCGAAAATATATTTTCTGTCATGGGATAAATATATTATTGGTGGAACATGCACTTGAGCGTAGAAAGGAAAAAATACAGGAATGGGGAGAAAATGTACGTTACTGACAGTCCTCTCTAGCAATGCTTCCGAAAAAAAAAAAATGTTTTGGATCCACAGTTGTTTTGTGATTAATTTGGAAATGTGTCCTAGTACTTTATTTTATAAAACGTCTTTATTTTCTATTTTTCTCTATAATTGTTGTTACTCGTTTGCTAGCCTAACCGAAGTAAAGGTAATTCAAAATAAAGTAAGCATTAAAAAGACCTAATTAATCTACATTTACTGCAAGTTTATATCTTTCCGCTGCATGTAAACATAAACATTGCCACGTGCTTATTATTTCATAGAAAGGACCACGATTCTGACGCGAAAAGATTTTTGTCCCACTTTGTTTCAGTGTCTCACGTGCACATCGGCAGTTCTGTTTCAAGGCTATTGGCAGCGTGTCTACTGTATGTTCAGACACGTATCTCATTTGACTGCACCAATAAGAATGAGTCTGTACGTCTATAATTTGCCAAGGCCAGTGAGAGTAAACTCATCCAATCAGAGACGATGTAGCAGAGCTGCATATGTGCACATGACGCATCGAAACTAAATGTTGCAAAAATCTTTTCGTCATAAAATCGTGGCTCTATACATAGGCATGTTCAATGTTCACATTTACATTACACTGCTCCGATAGATGTCACCTGTATTATTTTCTCATTAAATGCATGGGGGCTCAATATATGTAATAATTAGCGCCATGAACATTTCGCGAGAATAATTTTGCCATAGTTTGTTTCAGTGCCATGTGCGCACATCATAGAGATTGGATGATTTAACTCTCACGTGACTGCAGTTCCACCTGCAAACCACAGACGGGTATTGTTTCAGTAACCTTATTGTGATTGGCCAAGTCAAATGAGAGAAATCACTTCACACAGACACGCTGGCAATAACCACGAAGCAAAGCTGCAGATGTGAACGTAAGGTAGTGAAGCAAACTGGGGCAAAATTATTATCGCGAAAAGTTCGTGGCCCTAGCTGTAATCAATAGCAATCTTAGTCGTAAATACATGCGAATTAACGTCTTATAATACTTGTTTCTGTCCATCGACTCTAATTGATACGACACGCACGATTGCCACTACGAATTTCGTAAATACGGGCATAGTATATTTGAATTTGTAACACAAAACCGCTACTAAAACAGACATGATACACGCAATTCAATAATTTAAGAACAACGACGACGCACTTAACAGAAACAATAAATAACGTATTTTCTCAATGTGTGAAACAAAAACCATGCTGTTTCTGATTCCAGATATTCAGGCTGGCGATCATAAAACACAATCATTTACAGACTACCTATGGCTTCACACCATTTGGCAACGAAGTTCACAATTAGTAATTTCTAATAATTTTGAATGTGTTTATCAGACAGACATACATAATTATTGCACAATGGACAAACACACTTAATGATTCAACTCGCTTCCAAGCGAAGCGGCGAAAACCTAACTCTGATGCCACCTGTTGGTGGAATTTTAAACTACGTCTTAAGCGTGGAGCAAGCGGCAACGTTCAGATGTTCAGCAGCACGGATGCTTCCCTTTGTGCTGGTACTAACCAAGTCAAATTATACTGTCAGTAGGAATGTCAATAAGATTATAAATTAATATTTTAAGTATATTTAATACACAGAGGCCTATTTTATCTGACGTTCTTTCATTGATATTGTATTAAACAGGAAAATACACGGAGCTACATGCGATGATTCGCTGCCAACCATACAAGCAATAAAGTAACTGTTGTTAACGTTGATTTATATGCAGTAACGGCTAGTGATTTTTTTTTTTTTTTTTTTTTAAATCCAGAATGACCTATATACGGTCTATCTACTCTCTTGGTCCATTACCTGAAGTTTTAATGTGTTTTATAAACCTGCGTGAAAAATTTTACACTTCGTCTTTCCCTCGCTGTACACAGGATTTATTTATTGCTGAATATTGTAATCTTTCCTAACATATTTCAGAGCTTTTTAGAGCGGCAGTAATCTGTATTTGTAAATTTCCCTCAAGCAATGATCTCAAGGGGAGTTATTTTATTGCATAGCTCTTCATATTATTTTTAAAAACAAAAACGCTTATTATTATTATTATTATACTTTTGTGAGGTATTATATACTGCAAACAAATTCAACGTTCGCTCATAGATTTTACGGGAAATAAATTAAAACATGTTGTGTATAAATATAACTTGGTGATTTTCAGAAACACCATTTGTCTTTGCAACATTTATTTCTCTCACATAATGCAAGCACATTATTTGGTAAAACCTCACCTCTGACATGCATTTATCTTAGACTGGGCACTTATCAATTTATGATTTTAACTCATTAAAGCAAATAGTCAATTTCTTGCCCTGTTCCTCCGAGAACATGACTAACGTGTAGAGACCCGGAAATTTCGTGGGTTCAACAACTTGCCATTGGCTCGACTCCAAGGTCCTATGTACTCTCTGTCATCAGTAGAGGTACGTCAATTTCGCATATACATTCCAGGCCGGGTTGAACGCCAATTATATATACTTCATTGTCATGTCTGTGACTTGCTGGCGGCTGTTACGAAACTTCTTTGACTACTGCGAGCCAGTAGTAAACAAGGAAATAAAGCGTAGGGCTACCGCTTGCTACCCGTTTGTACGGTTATAAGCCAATAGATAATCGATTGTTGTCAGTGGGTGCATAGGACTGACAAGTCTAGACTGCTTCCAGATGAATCCGAGAAATCGACGCAACTCTAAGTCATCAGCTACTTGTTCGATGTCTCCAGTAAGTGGCCAGTTAAACACACAAGTTAGCGAGTATTTTCCTGCAGGGCTGCTTGTTTCCAGTCTTCAAGGAAGAGTTTCAGTAAAACTGTGATCCAATCGCGAAAGTAATTAACGTGCACTGGAGTTTGAAACCTTAGGTCGGTTTAAATGAATTCGCGAAATTTCTAGAACTCTACACAATTATGTGGCTTCTGAAATAACTTATTCCTTTTGTGTTTTCATTAGCAGTGCGCCCGCGGCTTTGCCAGCGTTTATTACTCATAGCCGATAATATTTACTTTAATTTAAAAACATCTTTGTGAATCATACAGGTACCGTAAAACGAGGTGAAAATGATCACTGGGGTGAATAGGATCAAAACATTTAGAATGAAATTATCAGTGCAATATTTGCTTTAGAAACTATTTTTATTGATATGCAAATTAATGCTGTTGACAGATAGTTTGATTGGAACGTAACTTTTAAAAAGAAACGTTGTTGGCGAGAAATTTTGATCCTATTCACCCCACGGTGATCCTATTCACCTCGTTTTACATTAGTTCAGTCATCAAGTGTTAGAATGACAAATCTGCTAGTTGAGCTAACGCTGCAGCAGTATAAGTAGCTATATTTGCCCACGCGATAACAAGTCGTAAGTTTGTCCCTGCCACTAACAGCGATTTTGCCGGGGTCTTATATATAGTCACAGCAATGTTGACGTTTTTGGGTAGTTACAGGCTCTCTAATGTAAGAGAGAAATATAATGAAATACGTAGTTTACGTGGTATTAAGACTTGATTTCCCCCGAGCACAATCATTTTAATGGTGCCCTCAGTAACAGATATTTGTTTTTAAAAACCTTCAATGAAGTTACGGGCCGTTAGGGAGTTTTTGGCGGGTAATGATTCGCTGAAATATAAACGTATTTGGTGCCCCAACCATGAGGTTAGTGAGATAGTGCATGCGGGCTGATGCTGTCAAGGAACTTCAGTAGGTGTATACTGTATAATCTATTTTCACCACTTTTGAATGTCTTCATTCAAATTGCACTAACTTATAATCTTCCTTGCAGTTTTTGTGTGCCATATATGCACGTTCGCACAGCCTTTAAAGCAATTTGAGCCCACAACCTCCTGAACAGATCGGAGCTACAAGCAACTGCGCCATGTGTTAGGGTCGAAATAATTAAAGAAAACTCATTTTAAAAATAAAATATTAATATCCTAGGCTCATAGAGGTTGTACAACAGCACGTCTCTATAGAACTGTATAATAAAACTCCTGCATAATGTAATTCTCGCTTGTCATTAATGCTTTTCGGATCGTCAGCCTTGAAAATTTGTAAACTTAGTTTTGGTCGTAATAATTAAATTATCTTATAAAATAAACTTGCATTACTTCTTTTCAGGTACTTACGTAAGCATAATTCTGACGCGAACATCACCTCAATATCTCTACTGGTTGGATGGAAAATTATTATCAGCTGATAGAAAACAAATTGTATGCAATTTTCGCCCCTTTAGATGTCGAATTTCGAAAAATTTAAATATCCCACCCCAATATTTTCTCAAGTTTCCAAGTGAAATGAAAAACACGTCGATAGCTCGTTAAGTCGAAGCAAAATCGATCATTCACTAAAAATCACATGTAACCCCTGAACAGTACTGAGAGTTCGAATTTTGAAAAATCTTAAAACTTTTTACGGTCATTTACGTAATCATTATCCCGAAGCAAAAATAAACTGAATATCTCAATAGGTTCGATATATATATATATATATATATATATATATATATATATATATATATATATATATATATATATATAAGATTTATCTAAAAACACATTCCATGTCTTCTCACCTCCTGAACTTCGAAATACCCTTGTATCACATGACTACTTAACTGGTGTATCTTGGACGTGAGAAACACGACAAATGCCCGTTAGGTTCAATATATATGTCAAATATTAAAAAAAACGTTTAATCACTTTTCACCCTTTTTCACCTCCTTAGGTGAGGAATTCAGAAAATTCTTGAAATAGCTTCTCAGATATTATTTTCAGTAAGCATCAATATTAAACAAAAATCATATCCCTATATAAAAAATCAATGTGTTTTATATATATGTATATATATATATTGCGAATCGAAAACGCATTTTACCTTTCTTATCTCTTTGCGGCCAAATTCGGAAAATGTATGTTAATGATATTTGCGATATTTACATAAGCATAAATCTACAGCAAAGAGCACACCGATGTCTCGATTGGTTCGATAGATATGGAGGAATAATCGAAAACACATTTCACGTATTTTCACCCTCTTAATTAAAGATTTTCGAAACGACTTCGAGTATTATGTTAGTCATTTGTATACGTAACCAACTGAGTAAAAATCACGACGATAGTCAATTGTGTTTCAGTGATATAGACGCTTCATAAAAAACACATTTTGCCCCTTTTCACTGCTTGGGGGTCGAATTTCAAAAACTTCCTCAAACTAAGTTTTGGGTATTTACGTAAGCAACATTTTGAAGTGAAAACGAAATATCTATCCCGAAGGTTTTTATAGAAATCGATAATTAATCGGAAACACATTCAATGTCTTTTCACCCCCTAAAATACTGAATTTCGAATAATCCTGAAATTGGCTAGTATGCATTTTTAAGTGTGTCCCATTACAGTAAAATCACTGTGATAGGTAGTCGGGTTCGAGCTCTATCGACGTTTCTCGGAAAAACATTTCACCCCTTTTCGTCTGCTTAGAGGTCAAATTTCGAAAAATCCCTTCTTAGTGTTCACCTACAACCTGAGAGGAAACCACAAAATAATTTCACGATTCTAGGTCCTGTGCTTTAGTCTGCAGTTTGATATGTCAGTCAGTCTGTGTTATCTTGTATGGAGATTAGTTGAATTCATTGTTTACACACTTATGGCAACGTGTTCCTATTTCTGCTGTTTTTGCGAATACTATTTGAAATTTTGGAAGAAAGCAGATATCGTAAAGCCGCTACATAAATGTGTTGAAAATAGTCTTTACTGCATAGTCTTTTTTTTTAATGTTTTACAGTTTTGGCTATTTATCGACGCTGAGAACTTTCTTAAAGTCAATGATTAGCTAAAGTTATATCATACTTTGATTTGAAGAAATTAGGGCTACAAAGTAAAAATTATTTTCAACCATTATATTTAAGAATAAAAATAATTTATTATATTATGCTACATAGTAAAAACAATTTTCACCTATCGCGTTATTTAAAATACTTAACTAACGCATTCCAAAGTGGGTAGAAAAAGTTGTAGCCCAACTGATACAAAAGTAATGCTGAAGAGAGCTGAATTTCCTCGTAAAAACTCGTTGAAATTTTCCAGAGTGGTGTAATACGTTAGAGAGTATCAGGGCGGAGTGCGCGCGCCAGCTGCGTATCTTCAGTATAAAGCACGGGTCCTAAAGGACAAGGCATCATTTTGCAGACCTCGACATTTTATGAGCACGACGGCTGGCGAGCATCCAGATACTACGGCACGCATAACCGCTGCCACTACACTCTCCCGCATCATGGTTCTATCAAGTAGCACGCCAACAGTGCTGCCAACCTGTGTCCCAAGTAGATCCGATTGTTCTCGACCACACCTTATTATGCAGTTTCATTAATTTACTCGTGTGAAATTCGGTGGCTTCAAGTAAGTGTCTGTGATGTTTTTCAATTTTCTATTGCATTTTACGCCAGCCTCCGTAGCATGGTCGGTAGCATGTCTGCCTACGGTGCTACAGGTCCTGGGTTCGAATACCAGTACGTGCATGGATGTTTGTGTCGTTTAGATAGTTAGTACGCCGTCCCTTAGTAAGCATTACGGCATAAAACCAAAGGACGTAAATAAACACTTTAAAATAAAATGTTTGTATATGAATAATTTTCTCTTGACGCGGCTTTAAAAAAACTGCAATACAATTAAATAAGAAGTACGTATTATTGTCTACATGCCTACGAATAAAACATAATTATAGTCGTTCAAGGCAAATTATAAGGGCATTTCGACAAAATTTATATTGGAATACAGATTACAGAAGGCGTGATGATTAACGTGGAAGCTTAACACAGCTTCAGACGCACATGTATCAAACGTAAGAATGAAATGATACAATGACGGAACAAGCATTAAAGTTAACTTCTCATGCGTGAAAATTAAAAATAAATAAATAAATAAACCGCTCTTGCGAACCAAACGTACCCCACAACTACGTTTTTAAACAGAAATTCCACGACTTGCAGAAACTGCAAAATGAACAGAAGGAATTGTATACGTTCCACAGCACACGATGAATACTTCTGCAACAATCCCTTCCCTTGAAAATTTTTTTTTGCTTCATTTCGCAACGAATCTGCTCATGCGTGTACTACGGGAAGGGATTTAATACATTTCAGGGTAGCCATTATTCCCGGAGGTCTCACTCGATAAAAAAATACGCGATCAAGCCGGAGCTCACCCTTTTCGTGGAAAACCCACCAACAGAATCTGAGGGGAGTAAAAATTAATTAAAATAATTCCATGCAAAGTTCACGAGGGAATAAACAGCACAGCACTGCGCTTACGCTGACAGACACTCAACTATAACAACGTATCGATTAGGTTATGCGGTTAGCCCAACTTCTGTGTGTTGTGGAAACCTTATCACAAATTCACAGAATTTCACTCAAATTGTTATCTTCAATCAGCTAGCTTAAAAGTGGCTTTCTGATGTTATTAATTATAATGTTTGTAGTGCCAGGTTGTTCACAAACATTTTGACTTTATTCATACTCTGTTATATGTTCATTGATAATGGAGCTGTGGCGCTGTAGAGGCGAAATAATATATACGATTTTCAATACTTTAAGTGAACATCAAGATGTTAAAAGGGAGAGTAATGTTTTTACTCAGTATTTTGTTGACACACTACATTAACTAAATTAATTAACGGTTTTTCTTTAACTATTGCTCTTTAAAACATTGTTCTTTGACTCTTTCCGCATAAACCGCTATATTCGGCCTCTAAATTGATACCTACAATCCATAAAAGCAAACACGCCTAAAAAAAAAAAAAACAATGAAACTATGGGAATTTAAATTATTTTCACAAGCGTTTCGAATAAAATTTGATGAACGCAATAATAACGGATGTAAGACACGTTTGCGCCGTGAAGTAGTTTATGATGAACAATTTGCTACTGTGTGAAACAACATGTATATATGTGTGTAAAACTTTAAATTTTTCGCGGAAACTGTTCTTCAGTATGAATTATTTCGTTTCGGTAAGTCAGTTTCCTTTAAATTATAAAACTATTTTATGTAAATTATTACTTTTATATCCCATTTTACAAAACTGTGGTAGCTTTACAATTTTAATAGTAACAAAAAAATATTCACAAAAAAACAATGTCCAAAAATATATTTAAAAATTATTAGAACTATCGAAATACTCTGTAAACTCCCTTTCCTTTTTATGTTCCAATGCTGTACAGATTGTCAAAATATTTTACATACCATTCACCTACCGAAATATTTCGAGTGAACTTCTGAACAGCCTACACAGGATATAATTTAAAATGCGCGGGCGTGGCAGATAATTGTTTACTCTCCTTTTTATTTGTTTCTGGCACGTGGTATGCACAATTACCGCTCGCGGTCTGCCGTTGGACAGCCATGATCACTCCACATTACGCTAATTGTGACATAATTACGCGAGGCGTGCGTACGTTGCCAACCCTGCGCACTGCATAAATATTCCACTCACACAGGCTACGCATAAAACAAAATTAATTGCAAACGCAGGCTCTGCACAGCCTGCACATGCGACTTCATTTTTAAAAAAATTCGTTTTTGGTTTCTGAAGAATTCTTGTTACATCAAGCAGTGACATGATATTTTGTAGTAGTATTTCTGTAAATTATCATCCTGGGCACAGCCAGATCCTACCTGGATGGAGGGCTTTACAAATTAAATCAAATAATTAAATTACGATTCCTAATTAAAATTTTGCCAATATAATTTACAAAAATTATTTTGTAACAATTCACAAGTCCGGCAGTGCCGGAATGATGGCGAAGGTGAAATGGGATATCCCCGGGAAAATCCGGCGACCAGCGGCATCGTCTGGCACGGTTCTCACAGGCGAATATCCGGGGACCGACCCCGCCGGAAACGGTGATCGTGTGTTAAACATCGTGTATATTTAGTAATTAAAAAAATATGTTCTTGTTAGTGTAGTGAAGGTAACATGTTGAAATTGTGTTTGTTTAAACAGACGTAAGGGAGAGAATGAGTAGGAGGGAAATGTTAGCCAGCGGGTGTCGACGTACCTGTGCCGTTACAAGCCGTCTGGAACTGTTGATTTTGCTCGCCACTTTCAGCCACCTACGCGGAGATGTGGGTGCTCTGCCAATTACGGCACCCGAGAGGGAATGGCCTAGTCTAGGTTTGTACAGTCGCTGAACTGTTCTTGAAACTACCTGCATTAGGGTAGGCTAAACACACATAGCTTGAAGTGTGTCTTCTTTTCGTAAATACACTTTCAAATGTAATGGACTTAAAATGCGTTGCAATGTACAGGAAAATTCTTTTTTTCTACATCTGCCCATTGTGCATTGTATGAAAAGAAAACGCACTTCGGATTTCGGTATATGTAAGGAATTCTTTAGCAGTATGACAAACTTTACCTCTGTAACTTATTAACGAATTATTTTACAAAGTAAATCTTTGTACTTTTACAAGGATTTGTAAAATATTACAACGAAAATCTAAAAAAAAAAAAGTGCTTAGAGTGTAGGGCGCTCGATTGTGCTATTTTAGCAAAGTCTCTGCCTGCACTTCTGTTGCCAAGAGGGAGGAATATTCTGTATTGCGCTGGAAGTTGAGATGGCGGCGGGCACTGCTTCAGCTGATACAATTTTATTCGAAAAATATTTAACGAGAGAATGTTTCCAGCGAAGGTATTCTGCAAATCAGTGTAGCGTCCTGCATCACGTATACTTGGCCGGCGGTTATGTAGCAAAGTCTAGTCGTTAACAGACGAATCACAGACGTCCAGTCGTAGTGCACCAGAGTTATCATTGGCCCAGTCAAATAGGGACTCGCCAGTAACGAAACAAAAGCGTCAGAAATGAATATATTACATTGAAGCCTAGCAAACTGTCAACTTTTCCCGCGATAAATCACCTTCCCTAATCATGAGTGATATCTGCTTATAGGAAAAGTATACAAATATTGTTACACGTGTATATACACATTTCAGGTGCTCCATTCGTCCCTAAAGCTTTTTTTTCTCGCTTCCGAAAATTGCGAAAATTGATGTTTCTGCGTTACTATCCAGGTATGAAAACCTTACTGCAGAATATCTCACAAGGAATACATGTGTACAACAAACGTTGATAGGGTCGCCACTGAATGTCTCATAGATAGAGGCTAGAAAAAATTCACGGGTTCTCCGACCTGTGGGCTAGCCTCCAAGAATATTTGTGAAATCATGCAGACAGTAGTTGTTTATTAGCTGCTCGCTGACACTGTGAAATGGGCCTGCATAAGTTACAGTTTTATTATTGGCTCTGCAACTTCCAGGAAGTGTCGAGTAAATAAACGGCCAATTGTGGACGTGATACAGACCTTAAGGTGCTGGAACTCTAACTTACACCTAATTTTTCAGGTCTCTACTAATAGAGGCGAGTTGTCGGCAAGAAGACTGTACGCCAGTTCAGTGACTAGTCCAGGACTTCTAAATTAAATGTACCTTCGGGCCAATGCAGTCAATAATTATAGGCATTGCACGGAATCATTTAATTGAACTTAATGTTAGTGTAACATAAATCATCGTCATACGCAGAGATTACATTGGCATAATTATAACTATTAAGAAATAGCCTTTAAACTATTATAACAAAACATTTTCGCTGATTTCTGACATTTTGATGGCGGGCCAGTAGAAATCTCTCTATAGGCCGCATCTGGCCCACGGGCCGCCTATTGAGAAGGCCTGGCCTAGAGGCTAGGATGAGACGTGCTGCGTCGTCC
Source organism: Medauroidea extradentata (assembly GCA_003012365.1). NCBI lineage: Eukaryota > Metazoa > Arthropoda > Insecta > Phasmatodea > Phasmatidae > Medauroidea > Medauroidea extradentata. The sequence goes on along the minus strand of PNEQ01083693.1, from coordinate 50,108 downwards.
TTACAGTTTCCGCACATCTAGGCGTCGAACGCGAACATATGTCTGTTCAGGCGGCCAGCTTAATGACGGAACCCACCCACAAGACGCGAATGAGAGTGAAAAATACGAAGTAAGCCCCGTCGTCGAACGGATATCGGGGTTATTTTGCGAGGACGCGAGGACGGTGGGCAGAGGGCAGTCGACGGGATTATTGGCGATATCGGGGGGCGGCCGGGCGCAGGGCGACGATGAATCACGCGGCCTCACAATCGTCGGCGCGCAACTCTAATCGGATCACGCGCGTGTGCATGGTTTGTTCTGCGACCCTGGTCGACCCAGGGACGGAAATGGTGGGGGGGGGGGGGGGGGGGGGGGGGGGGGGGGTTGTGAGGGGACTCCTGCTCCACTTAGTCTGCTCGCCGGCAAATTGGATCACCCTTGCCTCCTGCCGCACCGCCCTTCGTCGGCAGCAGCCCGTCCTCCTGGCGCACCCAACACGCGAGACGACAAAAAACCTACCTCCACCCCCTCGTCGCCCTTCAGGACCACCTCCTTCCCCCGTCGACGACGCTAGGACCGGATAATTAAATCCCCTTCGTGGCCGCCTTAGTCCCCGTCTCCCGACGGTGACGGTCTAATGAGACTGACAATGGCACGGCGTTTCGCCTGGTCTTTGATGGGGAGGAGACCCCAGGCGGTATAATTGGCGCGGCTCGCGGGCGACAGGTTATGACCCCGAGGAGCACGACGCCACGTACTCGGCGCTTCGTCGAGATACCAACCACCTCGTTATGGAGTCAACTGCCCCCCCCCCTTCCTTTCCCGGAGAGACGACTGTTCGTTCCCGCCAGAGTGGAGCAAGTGTTTGCGCACACGGATCCTGCGACTTCCTCGGCACCCCGTGGTCGCCGAAGACGACACGACAGGATACATCCTGCCGTTAAGTTTTACAAGCTTCTGTAAGATTGTTGTTGCAAGAAGTCACAAGCTCAAGTGGGGTAGGTATCTTCAGCCGTGTGAACTGATTTTCTCGATCTGGAGGTTTATGTAGCCGTCAAAGCCTTGAGGTGGAGAAGCAGTAAGGACGAGATAACGCAGGTATAATGCCTCACCCTAGCCTCTAGGCGCAAGTCACTGAACTAGCGTGCAATCTTCTAGCCGACAACTTGCCTCTATGAGACATTCTGTGGTGTCCCTGTCATCATATGACATAATATTTACGATCAAGTTGTATTGTACACGCCTTTATTCTTTAAAATATTCTGCAGGAAGATTGTCATAATTAAGGTATAGTGTTAGATGTTTTCTTTAGTTTTATCACAGTAATGCTTATTCAAGCAGTACTATCCAAATTTTCTCTTTGAAAAGACATGTGATATATTCTTGATAAACTGCTCGGCATAAATAATAATGGGATCTGTAATTTGTCATGCAAAATTACAAGTTATATTTTAAGAGATATTACAAGTCCAATATAAGATTAACATCACTATCAGGATCTTCTAAATTCATCACAAATATCTTCTATGCCGCAACACTGTCACAATTACTAACAATATTTTAAACCATACGTTATTGCACAAAATCGATTAATTATACTGAGAATCTAGCTCTCCCTCTTAAAAAGGACAGCAGAAACACACACTTCCGTCGTTTTCGTCCGATAGAAAATATGCTTTAATGAGTAGTAACGTGCATTAAAAGGGCATCCAGGTGTGTAACGTTCTTAGAGTGGCTATTCCTCAGCCTGTATCACTTACGCTCGTAGAGCATTTTTCCAATAATCTTGTAATGGCTGAAATTCTGCACAACACTAGGTGTCCTAGCAGACGGCTACTTAAGTCAAAACGCCTACAATATATGTAAGGATTTAAGATTATGGGAATAAAAAAATACGGCTATCTTACAAATGTTAAATACACTGTTAAATAGGATGCTCGCGCCAAATTTTTCACACATTATTTTATAGCCTACACTGTAAAAAATAGTTTATAAATTTACCACACGTGCGTATAGGAGCGCTAAGACTGTATATATGGTAGAATTGTTTCCCAGACATCCATGGTAGCACTCCTAGACTATTTTATAAAACAGTCAATTGTAATCTGAATTTACCATACATGTATTGTAACATCTGTAAAAATTTGCATATTTACAAGGTGGAAGTGTGCTAATTGTCCCACACTGTGTTTATATTAATTACTTCCTAAACATTTTAGGAAGAATTTTACAGTACATATAGAAAATATAGTATTTAACTCATGATTTTTTAACTCCGATATTTTGAACACTATGCATTCCGTTATTCTACACTCTGGTTTCGGTTCCGCCGTTTTACATTTTTTTCCTCGCCAATAGTACAGATGTCTGCTAACAACACCTTATCCTGCTCTCGAGGAACAGATTGAGTTGTCCTCGTGATTTCTTTGACGCGTGTAAAATTCACTCACGTTACTTTCTGCACGCCTGAAGCTGAAATTTTGCCCTGCTCAAACTAACCTTATAGCTTTTTATATTACCCTTCAGGCATCGGTTACCCAGTCCCTCTAATAGTTGCTGGACGAGTAGACATTACACATTTTCGAAGAGATTCAGTATACTCTTCTAACTGCAACAAGGAATTTGCGAGCAAGTGACATCATCCAGTTTATGGTAACTAATACAATCGGTAACCGGCCTATGGCTGTGTACTCAAGGGTTTTGAAGTATTTCACATGGCTTTATATTTCGCAAGACGTATTTTTACAATTTGTTTTAGTATTCTACGGTACTTGGCAATATTAAAAAATAAGTTCTCTTTGCCCTACGCTCTGAAATCTCTGCAGAAGGAAACTTCACACCGTATTATTACAGAGAAGAAAATTTCTTACGTTAAAAAAATGTCAACGGTATACATACAACATTCCCTTGCGCTAAATAGGCATGTCCTTTATTTCCCGTTACGGCATTACCAAAGTACGACGAGGGTTTCCTACTCATAAACGTCACACGTTTCCGCAAATTTTCCTTGGTTTGAAATATTTCTAACAGTCACCAACGCAGAGTCGTCAGATGTACGTTTCTATACATGTAGGCTATCTTGGTAATTTGCAACGTCTGAAGTTGTGGTCCAGGGAAAATATTCACCCGGGGAGAAAAATCAAGACACTAACGAGTTCAGGAACTTTCTCACATTTTGTTTCTCTCGCCGAGAAGGAGATGGGGGTGGGAGGGACGAGGGTTGAAAGGAAAATAAAACTTGATTGCGCTACAATTTTCTGGAGGCTGCGTAATTTACGGCAGCTGACAGTCGCAGTGGTTGTGAATGGTGAGATTTGAGGGGGGAAGGGTGAAGAGGGTATGAATCCTATGCGCCCTTGCGACTCCCGAATACGATGAGAGATTCCGTGGCTTCCCCCAACGACTGAAGTCGCCACTTTAAAATGCAGGAAGTTAGATTTATCGCGCCCGCATCGCTGAGCCCGCTAGCGCAGGAGATGAGGGTTACGCCCCGCGTCAGTTAGTCCCTGCGCTGGTTTAACGACGCCGTTAAAGACGTCCTGCGTCTGGGGCCGACGCGACGGCAGTCCACCCAACATATTCCTACTTACAACTCCCCGATCACTGCAGCGGCTTCGTCCCCACTGAACACTCTTGACAGTGACGTCAAGTCAGCGACACGTGAAATACACAGTGTTGTCAAATTGCATGTCAATACTTTGGGGGAACAACTAGAGGAATTAGAAAACTTACATGGACATAGGTCCGAAGAAACGCCATTTCTGCACTATATAGTTCGCAATAACTGACGTACAGTACATAGCGCGGGTGGTATATTGTTGTGGAATATAATTACAGCAGTGCTGTACAGTGTACACTGGTCCTCCATGTCAGTAACACACAAACAGCAGTCCGCGCGCTTTGAATCGTACGTCAAGTACGCCAACTGCGGTGCAGAAACTGTGCGTTTTCGGACCTGTAGACAAAATAATTTTTTTGTTCCTCAATATACAACGATTTCCCCCCCCCCCCAAAAAAAAATATTGATAAGAGGTTTAACATCATCCTGTATTTATATTGCTACATCAAGAATGTTCTAAATATTAACTTCAAATTTCAGCAAATTTTATACAATTTTTTTTATATAGGAGAAGTTGTAGCCTACAACATCGTTATACACTGTGAATTTTTTTCGGTTTGCTATGTTAGATTTTAGTGGCGTGCATAAAACCATAACATGCAAAATTTGACGTATACTACTCATCACGCAAAAATAAGTAGAGATTATGGTATAGCGCGAAAATTTTTTGTGCTAACATACCTTTGAAAACAGTGTTGTTTCTTGTGATATGTACGATTGGGTGATAATACGTATGACACAACGTAGCCGTTTGCAGACCAATAAAAACCATGCAATATTACAGTATCTGGGTTCACATTGGCTTAGTTAAATAGGGTAACAGCTCTACGCATAAGCTAAATCCAGTAATATTTTCATAAGCTGGACGTACGTTGAATCCCAGCACACAGTCACGTTTTTCCCACGATTAATCGTCATCTCTAACTATGAGTAGTAAAAAAATTTTATAAGATAAAAATTTAGTCACAATTTATGTCTTAAGAAAAAAAAATATCAGGTACAAATATAAAAATATGACGACGAAAATTTCTGTAGATCGCAACCTTAAGTGCCAGTTCTGAGAGTGTAGAACCAAGTTATTTTGCTTGGCTTCAGTAGTCATATTGGATTATTTTATTTCCCGCTTTTATGAAATTATGAGAAGTAAAATGTGACACTTGCGATTATATAAAGCATATATATATAAAGCAAATTCTATTCACCTTGTGCTGCAATACAGGCACGGCAGTCGAACTTTTAACGTATATTTAGTCACATGTGTGACTGAATGTGACCTAACACATGTTAAAATTGCAACTTATATGTCTGTACTGTAGCTCAAGGTAGAATTTGCTCTAAGTGAAAAAACCTAATTTTACTTGCTCTGAATTTCTTAAAAGCTAAATTAAGATATTCCAATGCCACCTGAAACCGAGACAAAAAGTGAGATTTCCATGGCTACGAAGTGATAACCTAGCAATACCGAAATGAATGAGTAGAGAATGCCGGAGACCCCTGAGAAAACACGCCGACCAAAGGCATTGGTCGCCTCGATTCCCGCTTAAAAATCCGGGCCATCCCCGTTGTGAATCGAAAGACGAAACGAGTTTCCACAATAATTAACAAACAATACGTTGGCAATAGGGTTTTAATATCAGACAGAAAATAACGTTTTGCAGTACAAGAGTAATATTTCCTGGGAAATTCTCGTTCAGTGTCCTATTCCTAGTGTTAGGTTTTCAAAAAGATAATATTTCTTTGTACTAATTATGTTGTATTACACTTGTGTAGGCCAGTATTCCTAATTTTACTATTAGAAAGTTACCAGTACCTTAGGATAGTTAAATGTAAGAGCAGGGTTAGACCGTAATTTCTCGAAGTAAAATAACATACAAAATAATTAAAAAATCGGTTAATATGAATAATTCTCTGTGGAGTGCAATATATGATAGAAGTGAGTCATCTATGCATATTGTTGTAAAAACGCCGGTGTAACCGATCTCTGTACTTGCACATACCACATTCCCACAGGACCACACCACATTGGATACGCCTTTCCTACGGTCGAACAAATATTAGGATTGGTTTTCAGCCAATGGTGAGTATTGTGTTCCAACACAAAAGAACGAAATCCCTTAAAAGTTTTATAAGCAATACAGTTTATCACAAGAGAAAAAAAGTATTTATGAATTTCACTGTGGATGTTGCTGTCAAAAGTTCACGCAAGGCATGGGCTGATAGTAAACTTCGGCTACGCTTGACGCGTTCAGATCAGAGCCTTCAGTACTGACGCTTTAAAATCGAGTCAAATAACTGCCTATTATAGAATCCTAAATCAGTATTTCACTTCAAAAAATATACTGCACGACCTTGCATATTCCTGTTTGATTGGTGAGAAGCCGCAGTTTCACAACCCTCGTTCTCTTTCCTTACTAAACTTTGTTGTGGAACAGCACTTTAAGAATGTATAAAGCCTTCATACTGCCCCGGGTTGCATAACATCATCAGGAGAGTGGTTTATGACTTTCCTATAACCATACAATAACTTCCGATCTGACAATTAGTACTTTAGTATATATTGAACTTGGACAAAGTCAAGTCCTCCGTATGTTACGTACATATTAAAATATGGTACGTAACTACAAAATACATTTAGCATTTTAAAACTTAATAGGATCAATATACTTACTAACGGTGTCAACTGTATAGAAACCTTTTGTAACTTAAGATTGTGAGACTGCAAAGAGATCATGCACTTCATAAACTTTTCAGCCAATCTAGAGAGCTCTCTGAGCGAAATAATTATTTGGAGACAAATTTTATTTAACCGTTAAATTTTTTCTCATGACATGTAAAGAAACTTCACCGCCAAAGATATTTCATTTAGCCTATACTTCAGGTTTGTAGGATGCAAACATGGCGAACGCAATGAAGTGTTAATGACCGGTTCTTCAAGAAAGCCTTCGATATTAACTACACGCATTCCTACTCGGAGGTATAACCGTATAAGACATGCCAATTAGTGTTACATTATTTAAACTCACTCGAAACACAGTATCGATTCTCACAGTGCAGAAGCACAATTTTTTTATACATTTTGTGAGTCAATAAATAGACCGAAACCGTTACACTTATATTTATTCAGATGAAATATAGAGCTAGTGAAAGAGCTTATGGGATCAAAGGAATTGATTTATTGTAATATTATTCTTCGGTTTGTAGAAAAAATATTTAAGGACGTAAGACAGTTGTTTGCCTAACTGTGATCTGTGAATTATGCAGTACTCGCCTGGTAATCAACGTACTCAACATAATACTTTAATAAATACCAGACATTTTTACTTCAACTAAATCATTATTTATATTAAATCATTAGCTTACTATTTTTGGAACTGTTATAGTACAATTTTGTTTTAACTACCGAAATACAATAATTCATACGAAAAGAAGACGGCACGATGTTCCTAATAAGATCTCTAGATGATTCATACGAAGGTTTTCCTACTGAAAATCATTACTATTCAGAAAATCAAATTATAGAAATTATAAATAATAAGAATGCTTATATTTTAAGTAATAATCAAATTAACTAAAATAACAAAAAAATTTAAGCCAACACGTCTGGTTACTGTTGTATATATATTTTACTTTTACGAAATTTACAAAAAGTGATACGAATTCGTCGCTTGAAGAACTGAATATATTTCCATTAATTCGTTTATTTAACTAGAGTAAATACAAACTTATAACCATACAAACTGATGTACGGTTGGTACGTTCCTTAGAAAATTAACCTTCAAAATCAGTTAATAATTTTGGAAGTCGAACTGGAAAACTTCTCTTAAGGGGGAATGTTAATTTTATTGTATTTTCAGGTTTTGAGCCATGACATTTATTAAAATTGTGTTACCAAACTTTTCTTTTTGAGAAAGCATAGGATATAATCTTGGTAAAACTGCTTGACATATATAATAATGGAATCGTTCATTAGTTTGTCATGCAGAATCATTGCAAGAAAATTATAGGCCAACATTCAAGAATTATTTTATAATTATTCTGCATGAGAAATGAGTAAAGGATACCATTATAATTTATATCAAGCTGTTTACCAAGATTATGTTCTATTCTTTGTCTAAGAGAAAATATTAATAATACAATCTAAATAAACGTTACAGTTCGAAACTGAAAATACAATAAAATGATCTAATGCACACCTTAAGTCAAATTGAATGATGTTATGCAGAAGGCCCCCAAGCGACAAACGTAAAGAACATATAAAAAATAAACTCTTAAATTATTATACAAATTAAAACTTCAGTAGCTAAGCGACTAAAGACAAACAAAGATAGGGTATATGAAAATGAGATACGTTAGTTAACAAAACAAGAACGATGTTTCGGTAACAATTTCTTATGTTCTACTTAATCAAATGTGGGATAGTTACTTTCTGTATTAACACCATTCAATTCACTGTTTCTATAAACGTGTCTATCGCGTAACTTCTCTCGCTGCAAACTACGGAGACGTAGAATGCAGTAGACGCCTACACACTGAGTCGCATACACAGATTTTCACACATAAAGATTGGACAAATCAAGTTTCATATTTTTACTATCATCTGTTGTCGTCGAAGGGAGCATCCTCATCATCTGTGTTAGACTGGTTGCATTGTCTTATCTACAACAATTTCTGTTGCCGTGTTCATTTGTGTTATCCTGTTTTTTCATCATTGTCGTTATTTTCATGCACTTTGGTTGGTTCTTGCTTGTTTTGACAATTTATTTACTTTTCATTTCACACCGAATATATTACTATTTCGGTACTACCTGAATGTTCGTTGCCTAGAAACATTTCTAGCTTCCTGTTTTGTTTCTTCGTTTTTTGTTGCTCGTTTTCTCGTATTTAGAGATTTTATGAAACTGCGGGATTTCTACGAATTAGTAACATTCACTAGCAATTGCGCGTATGCAACAAAACCCTTCAGTCTTCTCATATAGCCACGTTGCAAAAATATTTCAAAGATCACAGTGAGTTTCATATACGATATTATTCTGTACTTTATATATAACTTCAGTAAAATCGTAAGAGTTACTTATGGGCAATACTTGTCAATATTTTGTAATGTGTGACATAATGCAAGATAGATCTAGTAATAAAATAAAATGAACATGAAATCGATGGCCTAGTTCAAAAGAATAAAAACGACTAAAAATTCTCAGTTTTGAGTAAAATGCATATAGAAAGATTACCGTTTCGTCGAAAAACCTGTTGATTAACCCATTTGGTTGGTGTTGATTTGAATAGAAAGGCAACTATTTAAGTTGTTTAAAAGTTTTACAGTCTGCCTTTGCTTATTATTCACACATTAAAATAAAATAAATAAAATTCCTAGTTCTTCACTGGCAATCAGAATAAAGTGTCATCTTATTAAGGCGCCCACTTGCCTACCATGTAAACAGCGTTGCAGCATCCTAGCAAAACACTTTTTTCTAAGAAATTTCTCAACATGTTTCTAATGCGTGCATTTACGAAAGTAACAAACTCTTCAAACGAATCAGGAATGGCATTTTCACAACATCGCGTTACTTAGAAAAATCATTTCGAAGCCCTTCAAAATGGCTAGAAACGGCTTTTTCAATATATCATTACTAAACAACTACTCATGAAATTCGTGTGAACCTACAATAGAGAGGTGTATTGAACTTTGCTTAACACTTTCCACCACTGAAAAGTGTCTGTCAGGCGAGTGATCTACGATACCACTGCATGCCGTTTCAGTGTCTTGCGATAGAGGCGATACTGCTCCAGATGAGCCGGTCAACATCGCCCTTGGCACCGTGCCTCACTCACACAAACACACGGCCACAGGCGGGCACCTTAACGTAAGTGAATTTACGTGCTGTATTTTTTTTTCAACTGAGTAAATTACACTTCTGTCTATGTGTTGGTGAGCCAAACTCAAAAATGTAATTTTTTGAAGTTGTTTCTCTTTATAACTGGGCCATCGATATGCCCATTGCAACCCATTTGCACCGTCTTGCTTCGTGACAAATGTCACAAATTTTTAACAGTTTTCGCCCAGCAGTAGCTGTCAAATGCAAGCAAAGTTACACGAAGCAGGGTATATCGTCGCCATCATGTACGTGTTGTTGTAGGTTTCCTGCCGAAGCGAGTAATCAAACTCTCCTCGCCCAGCTAGCGCGCTGCACGTCAGCGAGGCCAGTCCTCGACGTAGAATCCCCGGAGTATAGTCACGGTATGGTAATTGTTCCTCTGCCACTGACACTACATCATGTCGCCGAGCCCTTCCTGACACTCTGGCAGCCCGCCCTGTACTACATCACCCGCCCTGTAACGACTACTCGCCTCTTAACCCCGTCATCATTGGAGCACACGTCACCCGGCGCTCTCTCGTTGCTGACCAGCCTATTAAGGTCACGATCTCCAGTTCATACTCTGTTAGCGATATTAATTTTTTACGTCTAAACAAGAGCAGATATCAAAAATCTGTCCGCCAGTTTTGTTTAAAATCGTGTTCTCCGTGTTGGCTGATTTTTTTCTTCAAGGTAGTAAATACCATGGTTCTAAATAATTATGTAATTAACGAAATTATGGTTGACTTTTTAGTCAAACCCATACAATTTCTTTGCATTGAAAAAATTATTTATCACGGCAAAAATAATTTTGAACAAAAATGCCAGACAGATTTTTGATATCTGGTCTCATTAAAAAAAATCGCAAAACCTGTTGAAACTAGAGAGCACGGCCTTAAGCCGGATTCACAAGCATACTTAAAGAGTGGCGTAGGAACAGTTTTAAACTGGAACAGTAAAATGGGGCTGCATAAATTAGGATAAATAAGGTTATATTTCCAGCCTGGAAAATTTTAAATATCGAGGTTCAATGTATTTTTAATGCATTTTAAGCTCAGCGAAAACATTTAAATACTAATAAGTGTATTTAAATAATGAATACGCAAAAATAATTACACCGTACAACTAAACTGGCCCAAGCAGCAGTCAGAAGAGAAACAACAAACAATACAGTCTCGCATGAAATAAAAAAAAAATGACAGCCATCCTTACAAAAAAAAACTTTTCAGACGCTGGGAAGAAAAAGAGTGAGAGTGAGTAAGAGAGATTTTTGGTCAGCGCTCAACATCGAGGTCATTAGCGCTGGTAAGGTGTGACGTGAGATGAGTATGGAGCTGTGCCGGAATTAAGAGGCGGGGGAAACGGGAGATCCCCAAGAAAACCCGCTGAACAACGGCATCGTCCGGCACGATTCCCACATGCGAAAATCCGGGGACCAACCCTGCCGGGAAGAAAAGGACAATGAGTATTTATTGTCAGACGTAAATTAAAAATAACATATCACACCCCCTCCCCGTTCCATCACCACTGACACTTAAAATACATACGTACACACGCACTTCTGAAACATTATTATAGCCGTTTATTTAACTATGATGCTTAATTTTTTATTATAGTTTAGACAAGTTATAAGTTATAAATTGGCAGATTTTTCAAATGCGGAAGTGTTTTTTAAAGAATGGTCGTACATAATTTTGTCTGTTTAATGGGAAAATAGTTATATTAGTATTTACTGCATTGAGAAATAATTTCTTTAGCACTGATAAACGTATTAACCTCCGTGGCTGAAACCTTGGAAGGTAGGTGCAACAAGGACTCTCTCTTGTGCCTGGCGGGTCTATGAACGGTTTGTATTTGTATTTCCTTATATGATTCATGCATGGCCACGTCTAGAGGGGTGCAAAAGAGGCATTTGTTCCGGGGCCCTTATTCTAGGGTGCCTCACTTTTTTGATTAAAAACATTAAGAAATTATAATTTGTAATGAATGGGATTTTCTAAAGCTCCCATTAAGGGCGTGGTATTTCATTTAATTCAAAACAATTGCAAATAACTCTAATATTTTTTACCAAACGCTTTGAAAAAATTTTGAGACGGTGTACTATCAAACGATACACAGTTTCCCAAAAGCGTTTTTTTTTTTAATAATGTACCGTTTGCTAGAAAAAATTTGTTTTGCTTTATTTTCATTTATTTTGGGAACAAAATAAGATATATTTAAGGTGCAAAAATCTAATAATTCGTTTGGTGTATTGCAACAGAGAAATTCAGGTACAAACGATGATATATAAATGTTAAAACTACCAGAATTAATTTTTGATATACATATTAATTTGCGTTTAAAAAAAAATACTTTCGAAACCACAGCAAAACTAAAGAGCGAGGCCTTAAACCACATTGGTAGCTGTGAAATTAATGTTTTAATTGTAAAGTGCATGCATAAAGACGACTTTGTTATTAATAACTGCCAAGGACAGAGCTGTGACAGTACAGCTAACATGTCAGGGAGGTCCTACAAGTGCACATTTTCACTGCATCAAACAAAGGATTGGAGCCTCAGATTTATGCTGCCCTGGGCACTCACATTCTCATAAAAAGGCCCTGGATTAATGTATGCATAATCTCCCAAAACGTTATTTTAAACCATAGCACAGCTATCATGTCGATTTGTATGTACGATCTGAGAAGTACTACACGTAGGCTACACCGTATCGTCAGCAAAATTATTTGCTGTGTTCGTACATTAAAAACTTTCTGTGCCTGCAAATATACTGCCTGCAGCAGAAAAAAAAACCTGTTACTAGAAAAGGCAAAGCCGTTCTTTCAACAAAAACATTTTTGGCAACACAAACAGTTTCAGTGACAACCGTAATAAGCTTACATGATAATTACATGTTAATCAAGGTTTTTCGATAACGCAACAGTGGCATCAAGTAAGAACTGTTCTGTAGGCACTAAAATTTTTTCGTTTTATTTTTTACTGCAAATGTCTTTAAAATACAGTAAATTATCCCAATTTTCTTCACATCAAATAGAAAGAAACAAATCTCAGGCGACAATGCAAATACTCTTCAAGATTCGCATGTCGGCAAGTCAATTATTGTATTACAGTTCTTCAGCCAATAATTTTAAAAAGTAACTAGAAACGGGGGAGGGAACTAGTTAAAGAAGTTTTATTTTAAAAATGCTGAAAGGAAAGATTAATTAGTTGTTTGGTTACGCTCCGCCATAGGATTGTCGTGAGACATAAGTTATAGCCTAAATTGCCCGCCTGGGGCAGATCGGTGTAGGGGGAGTAGCCCCTCTCCTCTTTTTGACCGTTTATGTATTATATATCCTTAAAATAGTATAAATTTCAATAGTAGTGTGTATGCAATTTTTTATTTAGGAAAAGTTTTAAATAGCACCATTTTGCACTTTAAAAATTAAATTTTTCCCGGGGAGATCCCTAGGACTCCCCTTCTTTAACTCGGGATGTGGTCTTAGCTACTTTTTAAGCAAGCACAAAACAAAACAAGCCCAAAAAACATCGAGCTGGATACACCTCTGTTGCCCTATACTCCTTCAAGCACATAATTAATCCTCAATATGTTGGGCTGCGATATACTATAATTATATCGATATCTACAGTTCAAATCTTAAAAGCGTGCCGCATGAGGGCCGCGGTGATGGAGTGGTCAGACTACTCGCCTCTCTAGGGTACCCGGGTTAGATTCCTAGTGGGGTTGGTCCCAGATCTTTAGCATGTAGGAAACGTGGCGGGCGTTGCCTTTGGTCAGCAGGTTTATTTTTCGGGGTACTCTCGTCCCCGTTTGTATTCCGTCGCTGCATCATTGCATAGAGTCTCATTTCATGCCATTTCACGAGGGAACGACAGATACCTACAGGCTTTCTGGATGAAAATCTGCATCTCTGGGTGTGATATATCATATCCTACCTTCGGGTTTACTTCTAGCAGTGTAAAAACATTCTTCATAGCATTGGAAGTTTTAACACCTACACCGTAGTATGGAGGCACTTACCATGTTCCAGACTGTCAATAGACCGAATAATCAACATCGTCACTGTAGAAGTCGGATAACGTCATTTTACATTCACTTTCACTTTAAAATATGTGAATGATCGCTACCAATGATGTCTACCAAAGAATTTACCTTACCCTACTGTGTTAACACTTCTATAGCCTATATCAGTGTGCTAAATTTATAAAAAAAATACAGTGTTTTCTGCTTTTTTTATTAGCGAGACGCGTTATGCTTATGTCGGGGATATATAAAAATCACTATGTACTCACTGCAATTACCCGTATGTGACTATCTCAGTCAACGTCATTATCTATTTTCTTCTGTTCCTACGATTATTATTTTTTATTCCCAAACGAGAGCAGATATGGAAAAACTGTTGTACAGTTTGTACGGTTATGTTAACCAATTTTTTCCAGATAAAAAACACAATGGTTTCGGCTGATTATGCAATTAAAGAAATTCTAATAAAGGAATTGATTAGTCCAGAAAAATTTTATTATATAGTAAAACAATTTTTAGTAAGACTGTGCAACAGATTTTAGACATCTGTTCTCGTTTACGAATAAAAAATGAATTATTGTGAAAGCAGTATAAAATGATGGGTTATAAACTTGTAAACAAAACTATGTGAACTCAATTTATTGCGTAGCCAGGAAACAAATATTGGCTATGTTGTCAGTTGGTACGTTTCGACGTCTACCAGCAACAACGCTATCAAGACTGTTTCAAAATGTTGCAGCCACGATCCCTGTTTAGGACCTGTAAAAATGTTTATAGAGCGATTCTACGGTCGCTAAGCTCGCAGATTTATGCTCCTGGGGACAGTTTTACGAGGAAGCATAGCTGTGGTTATGGCCGGCTGATTCTTCAGCTGAGCGTCTTGTAAATGCCACATACTGGCGCATCGCTTTTACTGCTCGTTACGAGACAGGCTTTTGTCCCGTGTGTCTGGTATCCGCGTTAACTTGAGGAAAGTTAGCTCGAATAATTCTGCCCCAAAATTAGCAATTGGATATTGTTTAGCATGTCACATGTAGGGAAAGCAGAAATTCGTGAGTTCAATTACCTGCATGTTAGAATGCACTCTCCTGTACATACTCAAGCCCCAACCATTTGTCCACTAGCTGCTACTCAGTGGAACAGCAGCCAATGAACGAATAGACGGGGCTTGAGTATGCATACTACAATGGATTCTAACATGCATGTAATTAAACTCGCTAATTTCTCCTTTCTGCAGTTGTAGGTAAAAAAGGTAGAGAACTTCCCTAAAATAAGTTACGTGCCGTTTCTGTTTTCACCCCTGTACACACCCAAATAAAAAAAAATCACGCTTTTTTTTTCACACAAGGAGTAATTTACTGGATAGAACTTCTAATGACGTCATAGCGCATTGTTAGGAGAGTAACATAGCCAGGAACGTAGCCGAGGGTGGGGAAAGCTACCAGAGGATGTTTCAGCATCTCGGATCCCGACTATAAAGGCTTGCGAAAAGGCAGTGCGCTGGAGTTACGCCGCAAGTAGTGAAGAGATGTTGGGCGTCGACGCTGTGCTTAGACGACATCGGATGAGAGAAATTTTTGGGCAGCTCTTAACATCGAGGTCTTTAGCGTTGGTGAGGGGTGACAAGAGGTGAGTATGGAGCAGCGCCGGAATGATAAGGGCGGGGAAACGGGAAATCCCCGAGAAAACCAACCGACCACGATTCCCACATGCGAAAATTAGGAGTCCGACCCCGCCGGGACTCGAACCCAGATCGCCTTGGTAGGACGCGAGTGGTCTGACCACACGGCCACCGCGGAACCTTCGACGACATTGGGCCAGAGGCAGTGGCGGCTCGTGGGTTGTTGCCAGGTGGGGCTGCAGATAGTCGGAACTGTACACTCTTTATAAACGCGCCATAGACCAACGACCATGAAATATTTGCCGGCTACTAGATCTTTGGTGACCACTCAGTAGTAAGGGGCACCTGCACAGTGGCTGTAGAGTCAACCAGCGCACAACCCTGTACAGCTCTTGGCAACTGCAGCCCTACCTGGCAACAACCCACGAGCCGCCACTGGTCAGACGGTCGTCAACGACTTCGAGGGGCAACCAGTTCCAGTTTCCAAAAGGGCACCGCCAAGCCAGAGTTGTTCGCAGCGCGAGACATCCGCGAGAGGCGTAGGGAAGTCTCTATTAGATTTGACTTTGGGCTCATCAAGAGACTGCGTTACCTCTTTTGTTATTAATATTCGTTTTTATGTTATAAATGAAGGATGCGACAAATAAACCGACAATGCTTCTTTATAGAAACGTTAAATTTTACTCTCAGGTAAGTATCATTGAATTTAATCGGTACTGGGAGCTATTTAGTTTTTAATTATTTGGCGAGAGAGAATTTTTATCTTACAAATTTCAATTAGCTTAATTAGTTCATAGTTACTCCTTAATTTTTCGATTACGACGTAGGCTACATAATGAAAGGTAAAGTAATTATCTACGCCCCTATTGAAATATTTTCAATTAGTTCTTACCAATTTTTAATCAGGAAAGAAATTCAGAAAAAAATTCTACATAATAAGTGACATGGGCTCTTAAGTATATTGTGCTGATAGAGGCATTGAAGCTCTCAAAGTCTAGTGAACTTAATAAAAAGGGTTTAGCGAACTACTGGCATTGCCCGTTCTTCAGCACCTTAGAATACCCAGCTATCATCCGCTCAGGGAGTGAACTTATATGTGTGAGACTTCCTAGACCACGCAGGTGCAGGTAATAACAGCATGGTCAGTTATTGACAATATTATGTCGTGCTTACAATTTCAGACTTTTTATGGGGCAGATTGTATTATAAAAAAATATTAATCATTTCCAACTTCAGCTTCCTTTGAGAAGAT
This sequence comes from Medauroidea extradentata, assembly GCA_003012365.1. Classification (NCBI taxonomy): domain Eukaryota; kingdom Metazoa; phylum Arthropoda; class Insecta; order Phasmatodea; family Phasmatidae; genus Medauroidea; species Medauroidea extradentata. The sequence goes on along the minus strand of PNEQ01083693.1, from coordinate 33,761 downwards.
TTATGGTAACTGAGCTTTACGTTTCGTCGACAGCACAACGAGGTCATTAACGACGGCGACACTCAACTTTTACACAAGGATAGGAGTTGGGAGAAAGTTCGGCCGTGGCCTGGAGCGATTTCGGGAAACCGTGATCACGATGGCTGAAGCCGAGGATCTAACCCGGGTCCTCCCGGATGCAAGTTCAACGTGTAACCGTTGCGGCACCTCGTTCGGTATCCCTTCAGAATCCACTTCGCAAGTAGAGACAGGAAGAATTCACTTATCTGTAAGATAGCCTTCAAGAATATCTGTGTACTCACGCAGACAACAGCAGTTCATTAGCTGCTCGCTGACACTGTGGAATGAGGCTTGTTGAGGTATATCTTTATTATTGGCTCAAGAGACATCCAGGGAATGCCAAATTACTAGGGCCCGGTAGTTTCCGCGTCAAGATTTTTGCAGCATTTGTTTCAGTGCCTTACGTGCGCACCTGCAGCCATCTCTGCTTTGTAGTCAGAGATTGGATGCCATAACTAGAGGCACGATTATTTCGCGTATTGATTCACGGTCAGGTCAATGACGTATACTTTACTGTTAGTTCTCTGGTTAGATGTAGGTAGTTTTGACACATCTTTGACGACTGAAAGCCAGTAATAAATAAGGAAACAATTCGCTGGAGGTTAAACCCGTAAATCACAGACGTGATGTGACGCAGTTATCCGTGTACTGATTGTAACAGTCAAATTAATAACGACTCTACGCAAATACACTCTGTCAATAGCCATGAAGTTGAGATGCAGGTGTACACGTAAGACACTGAAACAAAGTGAGGCAAAAATCTTTTCGCTAAAAAACTTAGTCATTATTTATTTGACTGGGCCAATCAGTACACATCTGTGATTTTGCGGGTTTACCTCCAGACGTTGTATGTTATGGCTATAGGCACGAGTATTTCGCGTAATCATCTGGCAGCAGTCTAGACTCCACAGACCTATATACGCTCTGATCATAGTCGAATATCAGTTGGCTCCTATATGTGATTCTATTGAGCGTAGGACCGCGATGATATTTGCACGTAATGTTACAATATTTTCCCCTCTCTGGCGTTTGCAGTTCATTGCTGTTATCCAAAGCAACGTGTTGATTATTATTTGTTATTCAGAGACAATAAATAAACTGGTGTACAAAACAGTCCATGGTGGAATTTTGGTGACCTTTACATTTACGTACACAGGTATTATCAGCTTTTAGCTGACGATTCATTCCCAACAGCCGGCAGTGTTGCCTCCATGCGGTAATTTTGACCATTTAAAAGAGCATGGTACATAATTCATCTCTAACACATCTGTTTATATTTGTACTTTTCCCAAATCTAATTTACAAAAAAAAATAATAAACAGAAACCTCAAACAACTTTCTGAGCAAAAATTATCCGCAAGCAATTTTTTTTTCTTTCTGAAGAACGATATCCGACGTCGGAATCTCGTACATTTAATTGCGACGCAAGAGATCATGCTTAACAAATGCACCATTCTGGTTAACGTTGCTCATAAATTTAGCAAATAGTCTAAAATTATCAAGGGTGGTTGTTTTGTAGTTTTCTATACTGACTTACAAAAACGTGTTGATTTCAAAATAGTGTTTTTAGCGTGTGTTCATTACCACTTATTCGCGATGCTATTGCACTTCGACTTCCTGTAAAAGTGGCTATGGTCCTATGCCGATGCGAACTAATGACCGCAATTGAGGTGAAAAGACTGCAGTCTTGGACGTGTTATGAGTGATAGTCTTATTAAAGTGAGTTTACCTGTCTGCTATCAGTAGATTTAACTAAAAAAAAAATCCTGAAAGACAGTCCTTTCAAGGTGCAACATTTCAGCCGACCCAGAATAATAACGAGATATACGACATTACCAGCACAGAATACTATACACCTCAATTTGTGCGAAAATTGTTTTGTATTCGTTATTACTTACGTGAGCCAATACGTCCAAGAAATTATCGTCAAAACTTACAACTGCCTGGGAGTTCAAAAAACAAATCATTTATCTGTTTCTATGTTCGTATTGAATAATTTTAATTTTGTAGACAGTTCTCATAATGAAATTTTTGTCACATAACAATAATTTGTGTACCATATATATTTTTCAGATAAGGCATATCAAAATCAAAATTGTACTGTTTGTGACAATTACCTGAAATAAAAAATAACACACACAAGCGATTTTTATCAAATGTAGAAGCACTGACAAATGTTGTGAAATATTACTTACTGCTCTTTTCCTCCTCGTCGTTTATAGTTTATGTAAGCTCGAAATTGTTCCTGTTAATTTTTCCGGTAAATTGTTCACATATTGTATTTAACTTTGGTATTCGTTTCATTCATTTTCGTTTATCCATTACGAGAATACCGGACATGTAAATGTATCCCATTGCCTGATATTATGGTCACTGCAGCGTCTCCTTAGTTCAATAAGTGTTCCCTAAACAATTAAGACTTCGAGAAAATTGCTGTGACCTGCGAAGGTAAACGATTGTAAGCTATCGTCACATCTTATCATTTGCATCGAAACGTGTACTGGTGTTACTAACATTACCGGTCAGTGAAATTTGTGAGACAGGGAAAGCGAGGGACAAAATAACAAGTCTTATGTTGATAAGAAAACGTGGATCACATTATAAGCAGGGAACGAACACCTGGAGTAGTTTATTTATTTATGTATTGGTTTATTTTTGTTTTACTAGTGCAAGTGAAAAATCACGGCGTAATTTATTTTACGTTGGCAGCTGAAATGAGATTTATTACACTAAACCTGACGCCGCTAGACTTGAAAACAAGCACGGACAGAAGTCGGGTTCAAACAGGCTGACGTCTTCACGGTTTTTTGGCAGAATTTCAGTAGTTTATCGAACAGACAGGATATGTTATGAGTCCCGGTGATGCGCCAACGTTGCGGAGCGCAGCAGCGTGTAGGAACAATAACTTACACGTCATTCCGCAAACGCAAAAACTCGGAAGAAATTACACAACTTTGTGCTGAAGTAAGTTATTCACTGTCTCTAGATCGTGGGAAAAAATAAGTAAACTTTTGATTGCCATGTCACTACTTCATCATATATGCCTATACATTTGTGCTAGTGGACTTAATTCTACACAATATTGCGCAAGAGATGCCACGCAAAACCACACTATAGTAAAACTATTGTACTTACCATACTTCCGTTAAAATAGGGACAACAGTCGGTTCTGTTTGGTTGTCGATTCTGTTTGCATTGTTCCTACAACAATTTGTTCTATAAATGGAGCAAAGATCGTCTTTCTTTTATAAGACGTATTGTAACTTTTACAGAAAACATTAATAAAGGAACAAGCTAAATATTACCCATCACCAAACTGGATTGTGGTTCATTTTAGCATAAGTATGGAATTACAACAGTACATTGCTTTCAGTTCATAAACAAATCCTTTTTAAAAGATCCTGTATTTATCGTTGCAATTACCCTTTACTATTTTCCATTTTTTTTCACCAAATGTTTTTAGTGCCCTGTTTTGATCCTGTGCCCAGTTACCACTCCACCCCCCCTCCTCACACTTAATCTTTTTCCACCCAACCTACATCCAATTTTTTTCCAGAAACTTTTTCAGGAGCTCGCACTACTCACTAAAGTTTCATCGCAATCGGATTGATGGTATACCAACGCATACGTTGCAAACAGACTGGCATTCATTTTATATACATAGATAGGTGACAGCCGTGCAAGTATGTTTATGTAAGAACATTGTGTCGCACATGATTCTTATACCTCTGAAAATATTCACATAGTTACTGCACTTAACTGCACTCTCCGACAACTTTATGAAATAATTGCTGTTGATTACGCAGCGAGGAATATAAAATAATTATAATTTACGTTGGAATACTGATATAGCATTTTTAATTGGCTGAACCTATCCTTTTTCGTAAGTGTGATAGGATTTGTATTCGAGAGGACTCGGGTTTGAATACTTGGTCGTTCTTCCTGATCCATGGTTTCAATGTATTACCAAATTACTGGAATGGTTCCGTACACCACGCAACGGCCGATTACTTCCCCCATTCTCGACTAATAGAGCTAATAATTTAGTCTCTAATGACCCACACACAAACCTATTCTTTTATCGAGTATCACTTCAGTTTTGTTGTGGTACAGTATATGATATTAAGTCTTCCATATTGTCAGGCAAGACATTGCTGCCTTATGCACTAGCACCTTATCGGAGCGGGTTTCTGGCAGATATACGGGGCTGCTCCCGTGAAAGCCTGCGAGGCGCGCTATGATAAACTAGTCTGCATCGAGACGAGCGGAGGAAGAACTCGACGTCAGAGAAGGTCCTCAGCATCCAGGCAAGGGCTCTCATACCCTTCTCCTTCATCTTCGTCACCCTGGGGAGCCGTGCTGCTCATGCATGCGTGCCCGTAAAATGGGCAGACGGCAAGCTGCTTGCTCTAAATATTTTATGTGAGACTCCCCTGGTCCGTGAATCCTTTCAAGGGGGAGACTCCTCCCTTCCAACCCACCTCGAGGTAGGTAGGTAGGTAGGTGCCCCGTCACAAACACCCAGCGACGCGCACGCCATGTCTTGGAAGCGAGTCAATCTTGCGCACCCCCACAATGAAACATTGATGTCATCAAACATTCACGAGAGTCTCTCCCGTGGCGTGGTACGAGCAGGGCTCTCTCGGGTACGTCCTTCATCTGCTGAGGCGGCGAAAACGACGCGCTCCGTGTTTTTAAACATCCGCTGCTCCGAGATGAGGCAGGATAATGACGGCACCCAGCAGCAACCAGGAGGTTCACGGAGATGGCATCTCCGAAGAGATGCGGCAAGAAGAGCGACGACAGAAGAGGTTCTTAACTTGAGGAGGAGTTCGAGTATGTTTTACGTTTTATTACTAACGTGGACTGTGTTCGGTAAAATAACTAGTCAGCTATCAACCGTCAAATTCGCAGTATTATATATAATTTGCAACTTTGTTTCTGGAATGTAACCACATCGGTTATTCATTTTAACAACAGCGCCTATAATGAGCTAGTGTTAGCACACAAAATCGAAAGTGAACAGGGAATGATGCAGATGCTCGGCCAACTTTAAACCGATTACATAAAAGCTTCGTATGATAATATTTTACTAGAGTAATGTTAAATAATATTCGACAGCATCATTAACTATAACAGCTGGGCATAACTAATATTAACTCTCATTAATGGTTTCATATGCCGTATGTTATTAGAGCAGAACAGTCATGATATTGTTCTGTTCAATGAGAAGTTAACATTGGATTTGCAAATAAATCCACCCCTACGGTTTCAATGTAGTATTTATAGGAGTCAATATACAAAAGAGTTTTCGCAGAAGCCAGTTTTACATTTAAAAATAATGCGGCAGCTACAAAATACTTTTTTTTTGGTATTCTCCAAGTCAAATATTTTTGTGATCACCACGAAACCATTTTGCTGTTACCACAAAATTATTGTGGTCACCAAATAATTATTTAAGGTTTACTGCAAAACAATTTTACAGCATAACTTTCCTATAAAATTTTCATTCAGTGTCGCAGGAGCTAAGGCTTAGCAGATGTCAAGTCTACGATGGAGCCAAGTCTTCGATGGAGCCAAGTTTTCAATGGAGCCAAGTTTTCACTGGAGCAAAGTATTTGCTGGAGCCAAGTCTTCTCTAAAGCCAAGTCTTCGCTGGAATAAAGTTTTCGCAGGAGTCAGGTTTCTAAGGAGTTGAGCTTCGCAATAGTCAGACTTCGCAGGAGTCTTGAAAGTGTTCCAATAGCAAAGCCAAGTGTAGGGTCTAAACAGTGTAATGTGAACTACTATGGTTGATCCTATGATGGTCCTAAGAGGTCTAAAATGATGTTTAAAAGTGAGGCTTAAAGTATGGTCTTAAAATGTTTGGTCTAAGTTAAGAATAAATTAGGATCAAGTGGCGATATCTAAGTGCGAAATCTCATTGTGTGGTAAACTGTGAGGCCTAATTGTAAGATATACCCCCTGAAGTGAATTTCAAATTGAAACCTATATTGTAATGCTAGGTCTAAAGAGACGTCTAAAACTATGTATAATTGTTAGCTCGAATGTAGATGTTTATATGTTAGGTCTGAGGTATAAAATTAAGTATAATCGTTTCTTATGCTGATTCAGGGAGAATGTGTATTTAACGGTCTAAGTTAAGCAAACAGCCACCGAAAATGTCACCAACCATTCCGCCACACGCATTTAACATGAACTGATGTTGACTAAGTGTCTTCACTTAGACATATTACAAGGAAGTGCTATCCCATCCACTCGTGAAAATTACTTAAGAATCGAAATACATGCCTATTGTAGGTTCCTTAATCTGTTTAAGAGCACTTTTTCTGGGACGTGTGCATCGTTAATTAATTCCCACGGCAAATAAATAGCCAATCGGAGAGAATTTTCGGCCTCGGTGAGTATTTGAACATGCAGAAGTTACTAAGAGGTACAGCACGTTATCAAAGAGGATCCTTCCACACACTGGTGTAGTGTACCTGCACCTTTGCTCTCGCTATTCATTTGGTACTACTCCCAGAATATTGCAATGCTCTCTAGTACACGTTCCTACACTTCGAGGTCTTACACTGACTTATTTCCTGGGCGTCGGACAAATCATGCTGTTAATTGTCGCGTAGGTACTACGGTATGTATTTAAGTTAGGTTTATGTGGAAACGTGTCCTTGTATATTCGTCATTCTGCCACACGACTTCTGACCGTTTATTATGATCATGTCTTTTTTTATGCATACATAGAGTGAGAAGGAATTTGATCAGCATTTCCGGTGTCGACCTGGACGGGTCGCAAAGTAATGGGCAGAGCTCCGGCCGTTTCAAGATTATTCGAAAACTACTCAATGTGTGTAACATATGTCTCCTTAGAATACCGATCAAATAACATTACGCACGTGTACACCTATTTTATGCCCTCAACGTATAGCAAAAATGTATTTGTACGCTGCCGAAAATGTGTATTTTTGTGGTCTTTTTGACGCAGAATATTTTGAAACATAACATAAATCAAAGTATAGAGTATTGTTTTACATAATTCTATTTCCGATATTTTAATAACAAACTGTTTTAAAACACGATATTCAAAGGCTCATTTCTCCCTACACATTAAGTGTTCTATAGTCCTAATTATCTAATTAATTTTTTTCATACGGAATCACCTCACTACGTCTGTATACTTGTAGTTCAGGCAGGAAAATTAATAAGTAGAGATTATTGTATATCGCGAAAATGTTTTGTGCCAGCATACCCATGAAAATACTGTAGTTTTTTTCAACATACATGATTCGGTGATATAAATCTGACACAACGTAGCTGTTTCCAGACCAAGAACAGCCATAAAATATTACGACATCGGGGTTCTTATTGGCTCAGTCAAATAGTGTAACAGCACCAAGCACAAGCTAAAGCCAATAATCTTCTGTTAAGCTGAACGTGTTTTGAAATCCAGCAAAAAGTCAAGTTTTCCCGCGATAAACCGTCACCTCTAGTAATCAGCCCTAATTATATCCAGCAATAAACCCCGTTTTTATCCTGAGTATACCTTAAGTTAAAATAAATTAAAACATTTATTCGCAGGTGAACTCTGTGTATATTATTTTGTAAAAAGACGACTGCATAGCGTAAATGCGTTCCATGTATGACGGAACACAGTCTCAATTTTTTTTGTAAAAATTCTGTTAAAAATAGTTTTTGTTATCTGCACCAATGTAAAAAAACTACCGAGCATACAATTAAAAGCTATTTATTCAAATAATAAAAAAAAAGGAAACATTGCTGCTCACTAATTAGTTTCAAAGAAAATCATTCCATGCCATATATAAAATTTGGCACTCGGTTAAACCTCACAAAACTTATGACGCAACATTACATACACGTAGAACTTAATACACTCGCTATTTGTTATTTCAAAGAATTGATGCAATAAATTATATTTACATGTATTCGTTTAACGTCTTATAGTGTTAAAGTACGAGGTAATTAAAGAAGAATTAAGTTTTTTAGGGGCGGTTTGTTGTAAAGACTGAGTAATCTTGTGCCTGTTATGTGTATGTGATATATATACATACACACGCACATGATTATAAAAGAAAATTAGGTACTAAGGTACAGGATATTTATTGAAAATTTTCGACTGCATGACACACAATGGTTAGAGACACTGGAAAATCGCGAAAATATTTAACATAGTCTCCTATAAACTGTAGTATCGCAATCGTGACACGTGTGAACAGTTTCCTGGCAAATCACACACGTTCTGTATTAAAACTGTACAGTTCTAATTCGTCTGTTGAATAGGGACACAGTGCTTCATATAAACAATAGCCAATATACGTGCATAACCTTCAGTGTTATACATAGTATGTTGGAGCCTAGCAAACAATCAACTTTTCCCGCGATTTACCAGTGTCTCTAATAATGGTGCCGCCTACAACGTGCTTCAACTGCATTGTATTAAACAGGGAAATACTTTCATTTAAACGAAACTATTACACATGTGCCAATTGTTCCAAAGTACGAAAATTAAACACACTTCAGACAGTCATGGAATATGCTTAAAACACTATGTTCATTTTAAAACACGGTTTCTAAGCCCTCCAGTGTAGCTAAAATGGCACTTTCGGACAGCTGTATTTCAAAATATACTTACCGGATATATACGCAACTCGGATGGAATTGTGTGCTAAAACTTGCTACAGAATGAACATCAATAAAAGTATGTGGTCGCAGCTGTAAGTCCTATAGTAAAAATGGATCTGCGAGAATTTGCACGGTAGTTCATTGCTTGGGTAGTCGTGGCGATCCAACATTTGATCCGCGTTTCAAGGCCTCCATTATAGCTTCGTCACTTCTGAGCCTTTATAACGCGCAGGTAGGCGGTGCTCTTAAAGCATATTCACAATGTAGTATAACAATTTCAAATAAAAAAAAACAAGAAAAAGGGATAACATTAAATATATAGCATAATCCGAATATCATACTCTTATAATATCCTGTTGACTACGTTGTATTCATGCGAGAGACGCGGAGAATCACGGAGCAGACGAGATAAGGCAAACGAAGTACTTGTAAACAAGCTCTACACTACCGGCATGGTTTCTAGGAAATGTCTTATGAAACTCGACAACCGACAGTAGGAGAGCTGCTGGACCCCTCATCCTCCGACGACTTATGTTGACAAGTCCGTAAGACACGATAGTAGCTTGGTTCGTTGAAAGATAAGATGTGCCTTCCTACTTACAATCGATACGTTTCAAATGTCCTTTCGGAGAATACAGTAATTCTCTGCCTAGTCCAGGATATACTCAAATTACACACTTAGGAACTAGTTAGACTTAATGCTTCATATACATCCAGTCTGTATTTGCATTTGACGAGTCACAGGTAGACCTTCTAGAATATTACAATTTCGCTGTTTTGTCATGGGAAATCATTTTGAACATCTAAGAAGATATTGGCCCTTCCCTCTCTCTAGCTCTATCTCACCAATGTGATTATATATATATATATATATATATATATATATATATATATATATATATATATATATAGACACACACTCGACGGGAGATCCCAGTTGGGGGAAGTAGCCAGTCATACAGGTTTTCTACGTTTTGGTAACTATTATTTTAACTGCTTATTTAAGGAACTTCGAACTCATCATTGACTCACACAATTGTCTTAACAAACAAAATATCATATCGTAATATGTTTTGCACATTTATTCAAAGATTATGGGATTATATCTTTAGGTGTGTGAAATAATGTGTAATTTGATTTTCTCCATAATAACACATAATACACATATACATTTATTAGACTTGAGTTCGAAAGGTTTCATGCTTTGATATTTCAGTCAGGTTCATAAATGGTAATACTTGTTATTACAATGAAACAAACTGTTTGTATGCGGGTGTAAAAAAAAAACGTATATGTTAACCAGATTACCCCGGCCAGAAATAGAAACATTTTAACATAAACATTAGAAAATGTTTCGCACGACGATCCCTAATTACTAACATAAATGTCAATTTCATAGTAACTTAACACCAAAGATACATAAATATACGTGAATCTCCGAACATTAATGACTATCATAACACAATACGATAAAATCGACAAAAGTAAATTATTTTGAATGATCAGTTCTTAGTTCAATAAAATTTCAAATATCACTACTCAAGTCCATTTGCGATGGGAAAATGAAATTATTTCCAAAATGAAATTATTTCGTCCTCAAGCATTCGCATCAACTAAAGAATAAAGAAAAAAAACAAATTAATTAATTTTAAAGACAGTCAGTTTTCCAGTTCGTCCAACCTATTGTGTTCATAAGTGACACCTCGACAGAAAGATACGCTGCACGCAAGACATTGAAACGAATAGGTGGAAAATATTTTCGCGGAAAACTACCGGGCCCTAGTAACCACTAATCTTAGTAGAGACCGTTATTCTAGCTAGATTTGTTACACCATAACTATATCATAACATATACCACCATAACATATCCTGCCACAAAACTTGAAATTGCAGTTGTGTGATTCCCTTGTATTGTCATGTTTTAACTACTGTGCTGGTATACTTGTTGGCCTTGACAAAAAAAACCCAATACAGAATCCAAAAGGTTCAGAATTCTTGTATTCGCTTCTGCTACAATCTGAAAATACGAGATCACATAACTCCCTACTTAAATACATCAGACTGGCTAAATATGGAACGTAGATACTTATTTCACTTTTTGTGTTAACAAAAAATAATCCTCACAAAGAAAGTGCCATCCTATATGTACGAAAAGATAAATAAACAAAAACCACAGCACACATTCCAAAGTAGGTTCAAAACGAACTCCCAAGTTACACGACATAAAAGCTCAACATTTAAAAAATCTTTCAGCTACCTCTCTTGCAGTCAGTGGAATGCTCTGCCGGAGGATTTGAAATCTAGTAACGATGTCGTTTTCAGAAAGAAACTTAAACGATTTCTGCTGACGCAACAAAAACAAAACTAAACCTAAATAATGACAACTTGTGAGACTGGTTTCTAGACAATATGACTTAAGATGAATAGTATAGTTTTTTTGTAAGATTAGGTTAATTCTGATTTTTTTATTTTTACATACATATATTTTTTTGTTTGTTAAAGATAAATGAAACATAATCATAAATAACTGTCACCTTATGTAACTAAACTGTTATAACTTTACAATAATTTATAGGTTTAAGTTTAATAATATAACATCAACTGTATGTAATTTTTGTGGTTTATCTGTTTGAACACGATCTGTTGTAAACCGGCCAGTGGCTGAACACTTCGTGGATAAATAAATAAATAAACAAATAAACGGTTTATTGCGGGGAAACTTGACTGTTTCCTACGTTTCAACGCACGTTCAGCTTACCAGAAGATGACAGGCTTTCGATTGTACGTGGAGCTACTGCCCTATTTGACTGAGCCAATAAGAATCCCACTTTTGTAGCATTTAATGCCTATTATCTGTCTGTAGACAGCTTCGTTGTGTCATACGTACATCACACAATCATACGTGTCACAAGAAACTGCAGTGTTTTCAAGGTTAAATTGGCACAAAGTATTTTCTCCAACCATAACCTGTACTTTAGCTACCTCAGTATTACAATTAACAAAATATTTTTAGGTAAGGAGCACAGGTGTCTGCCTTCGTAGTGTACTTCCTAAAACGAGAAGAAAAAATAAACATAACTCCTAAGAAGTCGTCGAGTTCGTGGAAACAGACAATCCCCTGACCGCTTAACGACACATTGCTATCGCAGCTTATACAGTATACGTGTCCCGGGACAATAGCGACGATCCCAACCACGCCTTAATACACGTAACGATGGGATATAGGATTAATTAACCGTCTCCATTCTTCCAAATGGTATAGTAGGAACGCCCACACTACACACACACACATACACACACATGTAAACACTATACACAGATTCTAGTTCAGCTTTACACGTAAACAGCTTCCGACTAATCTTGTATTGTCCGTCAGCAAATGAAGCAACGTATTCAGAGCTAGTACTAGCAAAACAAGGATAGCGGTTTGCATAGTATTTTATTCGGTGGAGCTCAAACACATTACACGATATCGCTTTCGGACAAAAATCTTTTCTGCATTGATATGACGAAAGCATTGCTATACGAATTATGATACATGTTTTTCGAACGAAAATACTTATTTTCTAAAAAAAAAAAATTCCTAAAAATCATATAGCAATTTGGGTGGCACCGAGACGAAAAAACAACGTCAGAGGTTGCATACATGCAGGTTTGGCGGATAATGAGCTACGACGAATATAATAAGAAATGTAGGCTACTTCTCTGTACTTGCTTCCGCCGAGGCTCTGGGATAGGGGGAGCGAGTGAGTGAAATATGTTGGTCAGCGCTTAACATCGAGGTCTTCAGCGCTGGTGAGGGATGACATGATGTGAGTATGGAGCAGTGCCTGAATGAAGGAGCGGGGGAAACGGGAGATTCCCGAGAAAGCCCGCCGACCAGCGGCATCGTCCGGCACGATTCCCACATCCGAAAATCCTGGAACCGACCCCGCCGGGAATCGAACCCAGATCGCCTTGATGGGAGGCGAATGGTCTGACCAAATGGGGTAGGGAGCGCCCCTAAAAATGCTATGATCAAATAGCTGAGGTTGGTGTTCGCTGGTGTTCGTGAGTGCAATTTATGAAGGTAGTGGATGCAGTCTTCTCCCAGTCGTCTTACTTCATACGGCTCTTGGTAATCGTAACAGTATGAACAGTTTCCACGTACGAGAGTTTCACATGCAAATATGTTTACTCTCACAACTTTGAAGAACACAGCTCCGTTTCACAATTGAAACATTTTATGTCCCATTAATCCTGTAGAATTTGCTTATTCAAGCTTGAAAAATTATATGCGGTTAAAAAAAATGGTTCTTTTTCTTGTAGCTTTGAAGGACAATACACTCAACCCATTATCAGATGACATCGAAGATAAATATGACTACTGTCTAAGCGGAAGTCATTGGCAATCTGGCTGCTTACAGTACGAATAAATATAAATATTTTCCACGGTATTTAGAATATTCAACTTTTATAAAGGACTGTATTTTTAGTGTTTACAATATAACAAACTCGTTGAGCATACACGAGTAGGTGTGCTCGTTTTCTGGAAATATAATGAGGTCCAAGCAGTTATTTTTTACTTTGGAGCAAAATCACATCTAGTAAATAATAAGGTTCGTATAAGGAGGGCACTGCGGCCAGGTATCGCTCCCTGGATGCAGACTTATGACTGGACGCTTGCCACAAGTGATGACCATGGTTTAGGACTTACAACGGAGAGGCGCCGCAGTAAGTGATGGCGGAAGGAAACAAGAGGTGCACGAGAAAACAAGCCGACCAGTGGCATCGTCTGGCAAGATTCCCACATGCGAAAATAAAGAGGAGTGACCCATTGGGAATAGAACCTGATCACCTAGGTGGGAGGCGATGTTCTAGCCACTGCGCCTTTCGCGGCCCCACACACCAAGCAGAGCAGCTATTACAGAGACGGAAGTATATACAATAATTAGATTTTTCAACAATATATCTAACAATTGTTTAGAAGAGAACAGCCACTTTATTTAATTGTTTCTGCCAACATTGTTGACATAATTTTTGTGATGATTTCCTCTTTATGAAGTCGTAGTGTAACTTACATTTCTGGCGTTAGAGATAGGAACACGTTCCGCTGACAAAATATTTGCTCAAAAAGTTGGCAGAAGTGTTTTCTAGGAATGCAATTAATTTATTATTATTTTACATTGAACGTCGTAGTCCGTGAAGTGTTAAATGTCCCATACGCCCTTTTAAAAGTGCGCCAAGAAGTGAAATGCTATAAGATGTTACCCTATAGAGTATAGAGGTACGCCTTTAATAAGCAGAGTAGCAATGCAATTGGCTTTACTCGTGATGAACACAGTCAAAAGGTTAAATGTAAACATCACTAAACTATGACTATGTAACTGTTGTGTACAAGTGGCTTTGACTAATCTAGTAATGTAAATCGGAATATCGGTTAATTAATTAAGCCAACAAGTGCGATCTTAATGATTCGTGCTATTGGCACATACCCGCTGAGGTAGGAACATCGCGTCACAGCGAGGAGGTGTCTACACCCACCAATAATGGAATTAATTCCCTCGCGCACATCACACTTTAATTGCATTCCCCGCGAACTAGGTCGGTTTTCGCGAACACCGACGTGTGTTATTATCACTGAGTATATTGTGTGGCAGATCTGTGTATAGTGACGCCGAACAATTCGTCCAATTATTCATATGCTCGCTTCCAACAACAGTACCAACGACGTCACTTCCTGACTGGTGCATTGTGGGAGACTCCGCGAATGAATTCTCTATGTATATGGTATGCAACGTAGAGTAAACGAAAAAAATTATAGGTCGTTCGGGACGAAGTGAGCACTAAAAATTTAACATTTGAAAAATATTTCCGTTACATATAATTCACCATTAACTATAGTTTATTTACGGCTTGTCTCGTTGGCAGCGAAATTACGCAATATAGTTCTGTGCATTTTCACACACACACAATATATATATGCAACAATACCGAAACAAAATTAACCAAAATCGACGTACTTGCATTCGATATAATTAATAAACTTTTTATATAATACTATATAGATTCCTACCGACTGCACTTATTACAGGCGCAAACATCAACTGACATGTCCAGGGAAGTTAGACATTTTCCGACGTTTGCCGGTACGCGCGGAAAGATACAAACTGGCTGGAAATATAACTTTAGCAGAGCTTTTCTGAGTACTCGGTTTATCCCGAACCAAATTTACCTGCTATCGCACAGTATGTTAAAAGTGTTCAAGTGGGACAATATAATAATATTTTTAATGAAAATGTATTAGTTTTGCAGACGATACTTTTGAGTACAGTCGTCTACAAAACTATTTCATAAAAATATCCACTTGAACACCATGAAGTGCCTTACACAGCTGCCACTTGGTGCAGTGTGTTAGGATAAAGTTTTTCTAAGAAATACTACTAAACGTGCGTTTGATGCCTTTATTTCCGAAAGAAAAACACATTTAAAAACTATGCTTGTATATTTGTTTTTTAGGTTATCATGCTTAGAAAACATTGCTTTGTGGCACCTCAAAGTGGCCAAAAACTGCTCTTTCGGACTATTTTCATGTAAAAAATTACCAACCGCACTGTTAAAAATTTCCGTTAATTTCCGGATAATTTTACGGAAATGTTTATTTAATTAACGGAAACATTATTTTGTAACACAGTTATAAACAATTACGTTTCATTAATTAAACGTATGTAAAACTTAGAGACTAAACTAAAAAAAATAATTGTACACACTAGTGTGCCTGAATCATAATATAGTCTCATAAATATGTGAGTTTCCGTAAATGGAGCTAATTGCCTTCCGTAAATTAACGGACACTTCTGGAGAATTTTTTACCAGGACTTCTCCGTAAAACAACGAAACTTTTTTTAACAGTGCCATCTTACGTTTGTAAGAGTTTTTTTTGCAGTAGTACTCCTTAGTAACATACCAAAAATTAAGGCGGCACTGAAACTTGTTTTGTTAAACTATTCCGCGTACGTCCAGTTTGATAAACTACGTAAATAAAGCACTACAATTGAGCGCCGAACGTGTTTGCCAAAATACCCCACGCATATTAAAAACACTGCAAGTCCTCCAGCATGGGTGAAAATGGTCTTTTCAGGCTTCCTCATCTAGAAATCTGAAATATTCGCATTTTACATTAGGCACAAACTAGAATTCTCACAGCTGTGAGTTCGTGTTGCTTTCGCAATTGGGCCTTAAATTCTCTGACATCTAATGAAAGGCGCTGAGATAATAATAAATAATAAATTATTTGTTATTACTACGACAATGAGCAGCAATTTTCTGTAGTAAATAAATTTACTTGGAGGTTAGTTTATAGATCAATGAATTCAAGATTCTTTCCGGTATCAAAAAATGTACTAACTGGATATGTACGAAATGCAGATGTATGAGTTTATTGAACTTCTGAACAGTTTTCCAGCAATAAAAGTTCAATATTTGGCGTGTAATGGTGAAGATCACGTATGTGCTATGCAGCCTTAATGAAGTCACCGCCGGGCGGTACAGGACATAATTTCGAGCTGGTTTACTGGGCAATGCGAAACAAATAGAGGTGAAAGAAGATTATACAGAATGATGAGATTTTCGCATGCCATTACGAGAAGATGCAATTACTATTTTTTTCTTATTTCCATGAACTATCTTATTGATACGCAAATTTAAATAATAATATGGGGTATTTTTTAGCGAGCCCAACACCTTGCAGAACAGAAAGAAGTAAATGTATCGGAAAAACTAAAAACTACCAAAGTTATGTATCACTTTTTTTCCATAGCCGATACTATAAAAAGCATAATTTACCAACGTGTATTATTTATATGCATTCGCTTGATTAACTTTAACATTAATTTTGAGCCAAGAAAAACCTCCCCTCTCTTCAAAACCATCTAGCCCTTCCTGCGTGAACTACAGACGTGCCAAACCACAAAAAGGTTCCAGATTTCTGTTATTACTTACCCACGCAAGACGATAAGTATCTGAGGATTCATGTAGCTCTTTAACTAGTCGATCGCATTCAAGTCGTATGTTGCGACGGAGTGCTTGAAAGAAGAGCTTTATAACGAAGCTATTAAAAGAGTCCCAAATTTGTTTACCTACGGAAACAAAGCACATTCCAAACGATAAAGTAGAGTACTTTTAAAACAGCAAACGTTCTTTCAATAAGCTTAATAATTTCAGTCCTCCGAAATCAAATTTTTCGCACTATTTGACAATAAAACGTATTTAATAGATACATTTTGTGATATTGTCACACATAGTAAATCACCGATTTAGTAAAAGTGAGATAGTTTTAAAAATCTGTAAGTACGCAATGCTGTAATGTTTTGATTTTAAACCGCCACTATCCGAAAACTATAAGATGAATCTTTTTATGTGGAAAAATTAATCATACTTTATGTGTAAACTTGAACAGTTTTCGGTATAAGTATTTTAACAATTAATGATTCGCTGCAAAACGGTTTTAACAACCCGGCTCTTTGTAGTTACTTATTTAAACTTACAAAATATTCCTGGTGCTTCTGCAACGACAGAGTCGGCAGTACACAGTAACCTGTAAAAAAACTTCCTAAAAAGTACAAACACTTAGCACACTTACAAGCTTGTAAATAGAGAAAATGTTTAGCATTGTTACTACACATGTCTGGTAATGCCAGCATAAATTTGAATGTTTCGTAAATATGTACAGTACAGCAACTCTACCATTCATGTAAAGGTAACAATTTTACCATACCTAACTACTTATAACAGTTCTATAAATTTTTTAAAATTTACAAACAATTTTACACTGTGTATAAAGCAACGGCTAGTATGGCTGTTTTTACTCTATTTTTAACAAGCGTGCGTGACACACGTGTATTCACGTACGCAACCACATCCACTCCATTATTTCTACAAAACTATCCGAGTTTGGCCATTTTTTTCAGTACACCTAAGTTGACGTAAGCACTGGCAAATAACTGCACCATTGGAACGAGTGCAAAGAAGTGCAGTAAATGTGACTTGCGTTTGAAGTACTGTGTCTTACTTTATCCGTGTTAGTCACGCTCTAGTCCTCGTGCAAGAACAACTCGAAGTTATATGAACTGCATAATGTGTGCAGATAATTAGTCTTTTAACAAAATTGTATTTGTAAAATCCGGAAACAACTGCTGTCGCTCAGCTACCGCTGCAAGGAAAACAATGACAGGATCTGGAAATATTGCAATACCATGTGTGTACTATATTTATTTTTACGCTGTACAGTTATATTAAGAAATGATTCAGGTGCAGGAAGAGCTTCTAATACCTCAAAAGCACAGTATTCTAATCATTTGACGCCAGCTATATGTCTAATATTATCAAGGTTGGTTTGCGTTTGCATCTGTGCTCAAAATTCGAATTTATCAATAGGAAGAACGCCAACATACGGTTTGCAAATAAAACTCTTCTCGAATTCTATAAAGGCACATTCATCATCATAAACTCGGCAGGCGTGTTAAAAATATGAGCAAAAGTTATTCTAAGTCAATACATTAGTTATATATTTATGTTGCATACATTTACATACTGTTCATAGCCTACACCTTTACACGTCCCGAGCAGGAATTAAATATTCGTGATAAGTACAGTGTAGCACTTCACGTCTGTTTATACATTGTTCTTCATATCTGAACTATTTTTATGTAACTGTGTTTCATGCACTATTCCGGTTTACTTGGAGTATTTCAACAAGCAGAAACTACATTTTAACACTATAGTAAACTTTTCTCGTTATATATTCAAGAAATGGTTTTACGTAACATAAAGTCGAAAGTAGATAAAAAATGTCTTAATATGTAAGTGATCTTAACGCGGAGTGGCACTGACGCAAACTTTCTTAGGTCAATCGTACGGTTAAACAATTATGACATCAACTTGGCGCAATACTTTATACTATAGCAACCAAATGTAATAAAAATGCGTGAAAGTCATATTTTAAGTGTTATATATGAAAATGTAAAGAGTTTAAAATTTCTATCGCTTACACCTGGCCCAAACATTTTCAACGATGTAATAAATGTTTAAATTATATTTTCATGAACTGAAATACATAAAATCATACTGCAAAACAGTCCATGAAGTATAATTAGTTTAATTATAATTCACACTCTAATCGTGCCCACAACATGATACATTTATACACGAATTATAATTTACAAACATATTTTAAGACGTTCTATTCGACATAAAATATTGTGCGTAGTACGTATTCTGGCAAAATTCTAAATAATTCAAAATGATATTTCAATGCAACAACATAATACATTTTGGAATATTATGTTGATCATAATTTTGGACGGTGAATTATAATAGTACGCAATCAAGGATTGCAGTGTACTCTATAGTGCAAAATTGAATTAACCTTTATGTATAAATATTTTAACTCAACGCAACATAAATGCAGCATACTACATTTCAGCTGGAGCCGGCATCGCAAGTAAATTTCCGTTACAAGCAGTGATAACGGGTATCATGTGCTTACAGCATGTGTCGTTTTATATAACGACATTCCAGTACATGAAGTTAATGTAGAGAAATTAAATTAATTTCTTAAACCGCTTCCAGGGATATTTGTTCTTTAAAGCATACATATTTATTAAATTACAGAAGTAAGCAAAAATTAAATGTCCAGGCCTAGAAGTCAGCTCATAAAGTTAGGAACTCAAAATATTCTACTTACGTGTTTTAAAATTGTTTGTTTCCTGGGAATCAGTTTCATACAATCTAGTACAAACTATTGTTTTATGCATTCAACTTTATTTCGTAATGTACGAGGCTTCAGTGAAACAAAGTAGCAGGACGTCGAAGAAATTCACGTTTCACAGAAGAGGAGTACTTTGACAAATACATCTGGATGGTATTACGGTCGTTTATGGAAGGTTGGCATGCTAACTACTGCTGCTCACCTGTATTTCAATACTCCAGAAGCTTAGGACAACCAGTTACTTCAAGACACCCACCTGGAACACAAGGAAGAAATATCAGTTAAGTTCGTCGCAAAGAAGGAATAAGTTATAGCTGAAGTTCCTCCCTCATCCTGCAGCGGTTTGCTGAAGAAACACAACAAAAAGACTCCAGAAACTCTAATACAGCATCCGCTTGGAAACTACAGTCAACACAATAAACAAAACTTACATCCGGAGAAGAGGTACTCATTCCAGGATGCCAAATAATAATGAGAAGCTAAACTAAATGTGACAAAGAATGGGTACTTTCAAACCAATGTCAAATACTAAGTTACACTAAAACTCCAACATTTTAGACAGTCAACTCCAGTTTTCACTTGTTACTTCAAATAAACTCATTTTGAAATCTACTAAATCAAAATAATGTTAAATTCAATAATAATTATAATGAGCTATACACTTCTAGAATTAAGTTTATACATACTATATTTATTCTTAACTTTGGAACACTATGCACATTAGAAATGTAAGTACGGGGTACATTCGGGAGTAGCAACTACCCGTATTTCTTTCCGAAAGTTAATATTAAAAGGATATATTAAAAACGCATTTAAATCCTTTTTTAACTGCTCTAACCACACATAAATTAATAATCTTACCAACCTATTGCTAAAAATTTCATGATGGCAACTGCCTGCCCTCATTCATAGAGCGCTAATTAATGTTTATGAAATATTCGTAACGTGAACGTCAGAATGGAATTTCAATGAGACAACACAATTTATTTGTAAAAAACTGCAAATTTTATTGACTACACTCCTTGAAATTTCAACTATATATTATTGGAAGCACACTGCAAGTATACTATGAACAGGAGCAAACACGAAGGACCACGCCTCGAATGTTTATTTTTTTCATGACTTGGAAGGTACGTACTGTACTCTGGCGGAGTTCTAAACATAATTCACTGTGGCAACGCTGCACGTTGATGGTAGAGCACTCGCCACCCACCAAAGCGATCCTGGTTCGATTCGCAGCGGTAGAGGTCACCGGATTTTCGGAATGTGGGAATCGTACCGAACGATGCTGCTGGTCAGTGGGTTTTCTCGGGGCTCGCCCGTTTCCCTCGCCCCATCATTCTGGCGCTGCTCCATACATCATGTCAGCCCTCGTCAGCGCTAAAGATCTAGATGTTAAGCGCTGACGAAAATCTCTTCCATTCCATTATTGCCAGTTTGGTGGCATTTTAGAGGCCTGTGTACCTGGCACATGAACGCTGTTGCAGTGTTCCGCGATTCTTCTTACCTACGCTAAACTACTCAACTTATTCCAAGTACATTTGTCTATGAAAAAAAAAACTGAAAATACGCTTGCATAATGTGAACAATTTATCACGCTTGTTACAAACATGGTTATGGCTAAAAACGGCCTTTTTTTAGACTGATATAATTACAAAAATACTGACCAGATTCTTAAAAGAGAATCATATGTTGAACTCGCGTACAAACTTTCCTCGGCGAAAATATTGACGCTGACTGTCCTGAGCTTAGAGTCGACAAGACAAGTAGTGAGTGGGCAAGGATCAGCCTTATTTCCTGCGCGCTCCCTTATTGCGCACTTTGCTTACAGCATGCAGGAAATTATTGAAACCTGTACCACCATAATTTTTTTTTCAGCAAAATGTCCACGTATGCCTCAATTTTATATTCCCTTTATCCCTTCCTTCTGTGTCTCCTTTAATCAAAATGTGAACAAGAATGTTACACGTTTTTTAATTTTAACTGATTATTATTATAACTATGTGATTTACAATAATAACGACTATACGAACATTGGTATACATTTTGTACAGCCCCTGTGAAAATTATGTTCCGTTACATTAATGAGTTTCTAAGGAAACATTAAATACGCAAGATATTTTCGGGATTTCCCAGAAGTAAATTATTTATCTTGAACATATACGTCACTGGCTATTTCTCACCTCTTCCGTTTTGCCTACAGGAAACGGAAACTACGGGAAATTTAGTATTTGTCAAAACGGACGATCGCAAAAAAAATAAGGTTGAGTTTACAAAGATGCTGAAGAGAGAGTGTCTTAAATACGTAACCCTATACAACTATAGCTAAATACTAGAGGTCCTATTTTGCTTAATGCTTGCAAAATAATGTCTCCTACGTTCAGATACATTCAAGTATACATTTTTAGATAGTGTTTGGCTAGGAGGTTCACGTTGGCTGATGTTTTTTTATAGAGTACACTGGCTTACGAAAATTAAAGGAATTTTTTTTTGTTCTGTAACCATAATAAATGACACTTTTACTATTATCGTTCACTTATTCTGTATTTATGAACTAGATTTATTTACATCCTATAGACAATAAAGTTGGCTTCTATAATCATTTGCTATGTCATCCCTAAAAAAACACTTGACCATTCAAAATCTATACAATTAGCTGTGCAATCTTTATTCTAATGCAAATTACTGACAAATCACACAAATGTTGTAGTATAACATAGTATTTGCCTTTTTAGAGCTAAATATTAATCTACCCGAAAAAAAAGCTGTCAAAGCGAGAAAAGTAAACACTTTTGAAACACTCAGGTAATTTTTTTCCTTACAGATAATTTATACTTTCCTGCAATTTTTAATATAAACGATGCAACATAAGTTACAATCGAAGTATGTAGATTATACTGCAGTCAAAAGTTAACGTTTGAGTTCACAATAAGAAATATTGTTTATAGATTATTGTAGACACGATGGTATTCAAGAATGCTTACTTTGTGAACTTTGAATGCGGACAAAGAATCACTATTTCACTTACATATCCTTTAAATTTTCGATACATATGTGTTATTGGTAAATTTCTTTGTGACACTAATTGAATAAAATATTGCTCTGCATATATTTTCAAAGACGTTTGGTGACAACGCTTTTCGGACTCGAAATTAATGGCAGTCTTTATCAACAGAAAGAAATCTTGTTTTTTTTTTTTTCAAATAAAGCAGAAGTCTTCTTGTAATGATGATGAAACTTAACATAGACTTTGTTGAAGGTTAGCCTAATTGTGAGCTGTTACAAGGGATTAAATACTAGATAATTTTTAAAACTTTGTATTCTTCTCTTAAATGTTTAATCAATGTTGCTTGATTGCAAGAATTTCTGCTAAAATTACCTCGGATAATATTAAATAATGTTACGTTATCATTACCCTAATCGTGAATGAATTAAAATACAACTTCAAATTAAATATCAATCATCTGCAGTATATTGTACAAAACTGTTGACAAGACTGGTGAAGAAGAATTCATGAATGTACCAAACAACTCTTGTACATTCTGAAAAAATAAACATTTGTGAAATACATTTAAATAATGCAGCGCCACGTTCGACAAGAACACGAGATACCACTGGTTACATTCAGTCACTGGTTTGAGCTATAAAGTGACGGCCAAAGGAGTTGTAGTCGCAGAGAAATTTAAGGACACGTTTAATAATTTTGTTTGTATGTAAGCAATATAGGTCTTACGGTAAATTGGTTTTGTTATTGATTGTCAGATAGAAACAATATGATATTTATTTAAACGTGATGATGAAATGAAATCATTGAAATTCGTCCCATGAACGAGGAAGAAAAGAAAATGTTAACTAAAGATGCAGCGATAAGTAAGAAATATAAGAATTTTCCAAAACTTGACTTATTATGGTAGGTAGCTTTGAAATCACAATAAAACCGTCCACAACGTTTCAATTTCTCGCTCAATGGCTGTGACATGTTCTTTATCCTGATTTTCCTTCTGGACGTATGTGCGCCAATCTTGAAACACGGACGATGTAGCGGTGATGACCAAAGATACATGTCTGTTCTCTTTCTATCCGTTTCGCAGCAAGTAGGTACATACTTGCCAATTTACTTCATTTCACTGCCATCATACATGGCACCTCATTAGCGCTCGTGCCTTTGATGACGTCATGATACATTCTAAAGTACTCACTAAAATTTTGTAAATTTTACTAAGGTTTTCTTTGCACCTATACAAAGCCTTATAAAAGTACACAGATTTTATTAGTAAAATAATTTGTTTACAAAGTAACAAAAGTAAACTTTGCTATGCTGTAAAGGAATTCTTTTTATATACCGACAGTTCTTGCGCTGTAATATTTTTTTTTGTAAAAATGACAAGGCATTTATTTGTAGCTATACAAACTTTTGTAAATGTACAAACATTTTCGTGTAAAATTAATTTTACAAAGTTACAAGGATTTTCTTTATTAATAAGCTGAGGAAAAATTGTAGTCAGGTTCGCCGGAAATTTCTTAGTTTTACAAACATTACATTTTCTCGAAAGTTCTTTTCTGGAATAAAGTGAATTTTAATATTGATTGCATGATTTAAAAATGAGCGTTATCACTGAACTGTAATTGAATGAACATAAATAAAAATTTAATATACTAACTAGTACGTAAGTCAAGATGGTCTTGGGGAAAAGTGAGTTGTGCTTAAACGTGGAAATGCGGGTTCGAATCTTAGTACTTCCAGGAATTAGTTTTATTTTCAATATAATTTAATGTAAACTGTAGGCCTATTTATTCAAAAATTATTAGTAAATAAGTTCAGTGTCATTTATAAAGCAAACCGGACATTTCAATTGAAATTTTGTTATTTATTGCTAGTACAACTACAAGTAACTCGTAATTTTACAAATATATGATTTGCAATATTTACAAGGACAACGAATGTAGTTGTATAAGGAACTTCTTTCGAAACTGGGTTTCCGACAACTTACTTTGTAAAAGTACAAAATAAATATAGTGCATGTGAAAATACTTTGCAAGATGTGTATTAAAGATTAATTTTCAGCCAGCGGTCTCGATAGCTGTCAATTAATTTCCGTTGTCATAAAATACTATTGTTTAATTGAAAACACCTTTCATCCTGTTTCATAACTTTTCACCACATAATGTGTCAAATTTCGAAAAATCAACAATCAAATTTTTATGTATTTACTTAACCTAAATAGCGTCAATATATAAAAATTCAGTGCAATTGATATATATCGACCACAAATCGAAAACATATTTTAACTTTTTAAACATCTTTGGAGTATAATTCGTAAAATATCCTGAAAAATATTTTCGTTATTTACGTAAATATCATTCTGAAGGAAAAAAAAACTTCGATATTTCCACTGGTTCGATTGTTATGGAAAAATAATCTAAACTACTTTTCACGGCTTTTCACCCTCTTAATTAAAGACTTTCGAAACGTCATGATGTCCTATGTTGTAAATTTGTATACTAATATAACTGAAGTATAAATCACGACGATATCCCATTGTGTTCGAGCTGTACACACGATTAATAAAAATCATATTTCCCTTTTGTACTCTTTGGGAATAAAGTTTAGAAGAAACGAATATTTTGTTGCAGTAAGAGATGGCTACCTTTGAGATAGCTATTCAAGTGTTGTTACTTAGATGACCAGATGTAACATGAAATGTGCCTCCCTTTCAAACAACATGTTCCTTTCACAACATGTAGGGAATTACTTTACAGCCTAGTCGCAAGTACGAAGTATTTATTTTTTTTTTTTTCTCAGTAGTTTTGACTCACGAAAATGACTTCAACAGTTCGGCTCAGTTTTAACTGTTAAGTATATCAAAATGCCGTAAAAGAATTTTTGTAGTCCTGCAATATTTTTGTGAATCCACCAAAATAAAGTGTGTTAAAAGAAATTTTCCACTTCAACTGGAAAATAATTTTCATTTGCATATCGTATATTTGAGAGGTCAATGCTAGTTCAGTAGTTAGGCCGCTCCTTACTCCAAATCGATTCGAGCACGTTTTCTGGCAGTGTTGCCTGGTATTATTTCATTTGGAGAACGTCAGTTTTCTAAGAGTACTCCCGTTCCAATAACATTAGGTCGCTACTTTAGCCTCACCTCAAACTGCTACATTGAAGGTGTGAGCTCTCGATTGTGTAAACTATTTGCTATGTAATTCTTTACTGTAACAATATCTTTTATCTTAGCATTTAATTTATTGAATACAAATAATGGTGTTAATTAAATGGAGCAGCAAATATTTTATTAAACCTGAATATTGTTTACTCGGCTATGATGGGTTTGTTTCCTTGTGCAGAAAGCAGATTTATCTGACCTGAATTCGTTATTTGTATCCAGGTACTGGACCACACATTGCTATCATGAACTTAACAGGGAGTTGCGTGTTGTATGGGGTGGCGGAGTGGATGGGAGGGGGTACCGAATGCTCGCCGGACGCTCACGAACATGGTCATGTCACCGGTCCGGTACCTAGACACAAATGGCGAGGACGTTGGGCAAGAGGACATGCTGAGTTCGGATGTACCCGAAGCAAGGTTCCAGAAACAGCCGAAGACAATCTCATCGTATAAACGCCTTTGTGACGCGTCATCAGCTGAAGTCTGACGAGTCATCAGCTCCAAGATGAATGCCATGCAGGTATTGGTGGAAGGGGCCGAAGAGGGAAAAACGAAGGTACTGCGATCTATCGCACATTCTACAACAATATGGCTCTTGGGATAATAACGCAGCCTGCGCAGATAAAATTCGAACTACATCTGACACTCATTCTTTTTGAAGTTACATATTTGTTATTTTTCCTTACACAGTAACTGAAGACTATTTATATTTACAAAACATTGTTTTTTTCTTTTTAGATTGCTATATTCCTTAGATATTTGACGAAAATATAGCCATAATTTCTTACTATTTAACGAAATTTGAGCTCTATTCAGAATAAGGCATCGCCATTGCATGGCTGATTCAGAAAGATTCCACCTTTTTAATTTAAATACGTTCGAATACGATGCGATACTTTATTTTCGAACTTCAAACTGACTTCTATTTGAAATCTTCCATAAACATTTTATCAATTTTATGTGGTGCATTAGAGTACGAATCAAACTTCAACGAGATAACTATTTGTCCAATAAAACGAAATGTCTCATAATTGAACGATACAGGTATGAAGTCTCGTGAACTATAAAAAAAAATTGTTTGCCGCATATGTGTGTGTTGGTGTGTGTGTGAATCCACTACAGGCAGGATTTTTCGCTGAAAAAAAAAATATAAATATTACAGTTGCGGTAGTAGTATTAATTGTGTTTCCAATCAAAAAGTTTGGTAGTAAAATCTAAAATTTAGTTTTCGAAAATAAGCATTATGTTGAAAAAACATTATTTTCTCTGTTACTGAGAAAACGAAATGGTTTCAAAAGAAAATGTTCAAAGAAAACTATACATTTAAAACTTTCCTTTACCACAATCTATAAAATTTCAAATATATTATTCCTTTGCTGTAGAAAACAGCTTTAGATTGTGAAATAGCTCGCACCAGCAGCTGATTAAGGACAATTCAGAAATATAGGTTCCGGTTGAAGCAATTCACAAACGTAACCTGAGGATAATTGCAATTATATTGTTTATGAGGCTTATAAGACCTAAAACACACACACATTATATATATATAACATACCCCAAAGTACACTTGGAACAAAACGCTAGGAAAACTATATCGTCGGAATTGCAGAAATCAAATTGAAAAGTACATCCTTCATGCGCTGGAACGAATAATTAGTTATTGAAATGTCTTGCTCCGTTAGTTACCTGTCAAACATTACTACCATAAACTATATTTACAAATAATTTTTGCGTGGAAGCTACGGTTTGCTGAAGAATGTTTAAATGTACAAGCTAACAATATTTTTCACTTTAATCACATCATGGTTGTTATTTGGGAAACATAGGTATGCCTAGCTCCACCGCAAATAAAAATTTCGGCGTTGTAGTGATCAAAAATTCCGAACATACATATGTATAAAGGTAAGAAAAGACACCTAAAACAATCACCGTCATATTCAGTTGCATACACGTATAATCGTAGGCCTGAATATAAGCGCAGAAGCAGTGTGTTTATTTTCTGATAGGTAAAACGAATGTTTAACACATTTTGCATTATTCTTTCATCTAACTGTCAATGCGGAAACAATATAGATTCCATCTTATTTTGATATAACTGATATAGCTCTCATATATTATCTGTACTTAGTATGGTTTTAATTTTGAAAATTGGTACACTATCAATTTCCAACCAACGCAAATTAATTACTAACATGATTTAACATAAGAACTCAAGATGATGCCCTCAAATATGACACATGACTATCAATTATATATTTTACATCACAAATCATAGGATTAACCTCTAACAAAACTGCCATTATATTTTCCTTTTGGTCGAAGACGAGGCTGTGAATATCTCCAACTTGCGCACGTCATTTGTCGCATTTGCAAACCCAGTGAAAAACATATCATTACTTTCTGTTGGTGTCCACGGTACTTTTGGAAAACCCAAATTTGTATAATACCTATGCACATAAACCAATGTATTTGAAAGGAAGTATTACTTGGAAGCCGAAAATTGGGATGATTGTGCACAGTGACACGTGCGGTGTAACGGAACTTGGAAGGAGGTATTTTTAGCATCGCCTAGCACCACGTGTTGTTACTTGGGAACGATATCCCGTCTGTTAAGAGTCGCTAAAAATAAGGCGAACGTAAAAGAAAATGAATAAACTAACAATTTTCGTCCAGCCATTTTGGAAACTGGGCCACAAGCAGGCGCCGCCTGCATGGATCTGTTTTCAGCGTTAGAGGATCAGGAGCGAAGAAGCAGTAAGAGCGACATTTGACTTACCCGCCATCGTCCTATCACCTCTATGCGCAAGGCTCTAAACTAATCCGCAGTACTTCCGTCGGATCGTGGGAACGAAGGGATTGTAAGCAAAAACCCATAACTATATCGTCGGAGCGTCTATACCAAAGTACATCGTAAGCCCCTTAAATAGTTTTGTATCTATCTCAACAGTAGATTTTGTGATACAGCTGAGCGAAAAGCCCATTTTTAACCATGTTGGGAATGACACGAATAGTAATCCCAATACTCCAGATGTTTTGAAATTACAATATAAAATCCGCCTCTGAAATATGTTTTCTTTTCCTATGCGGGTAGGACTACAACGTAAACAAGAATAATAGTTTTGCAAGTAAGTGTTTGTAAACGGGAAAACCCAGAGAATACCCGACGGCCAACGGTAACATCCGAAATGTTTTCCACACACCACATGAAATCGAAACCGTATCGTCGTCGCGGGAGGCAAGTTGTCTGACCACCACTTACTTCAGGATGTATACGACATTTGAGTTCGCTGGATGCAGCAGTGATACTGAGCAAATATAGGTAGGCTCACGTAGAGGAAAAAAATAGAAAAACATATGACACGTGTAAGGCATATTTCGTAACTAGTGACATGCAATATTCGCGTTATTATTTGGTAGCAGACTAAACTTCACTTTCCTAAACAAAACAGGGCATAACCTGCGATTCAATTGGCCAAGAACTTTTATGTGTTGTCATTTAGGGCCTACGTGTGTTACGTCTTTTCAGAGATTGGCCGCTCTACCGTGTAAGCATTCTCCGCGGCAAGTCACGAAAATATCGGCCAGCGGGAGACGTCGAACGAGCCTATAGTCACTTGGAGTCTAGTCAGCTGTCAGGGAATAACGCGAATTTAGCATGTCTCTAGTAATAATACACTTGGTGACTGCAAAGCTAGAGATAACTTATTGTATATAGAACTACGCTATGCTCGATAGATTGAGGCACGGTTTAGCTGTTTACAGGCGAATCACAGACGTTCACTCGCAGTGCACCAGAATTAACATAGGCACAGCCAAATAGGGATTCGCCAGTAATGAAAGAAATGTATCAGAAATTAAAATATTACATTGAAGTCTAGCAAACATTCAACTCTATCAGCGTTAAATAGTCATCATAGTTGAAACTAGAGACCTGAAACTTTCGCGTTTTAATTTGGGCACAAGCTAGACTCCCAACAACTGTATGTTTGTGTCACGTTCTCAATTGGTCTTTGACTTATTTAACACCTCCTGGAAGTCTCTGAGCCAATAATAAAAATGTAACTAATACACACCTATATCACTTTAACAGAAAGCAGCTACCGAGCAACTGTCGTCTGCTCCAATTCTTAAATAATCTTGCAGGCTAGCTTACATGTCATTGAACCCACGAATTTTTACGGTCTCTAGTTTTATATAAGTTTAATTTTATTATCTTTAATTTAGATGGTTTATTAACTCCAGCTGGTTTTATGCACTTTTCAGGCTTAGTGAGGGACGGCTTCTAAACATAATAAAACGACACAAACATCAATGCCCCGGATTCGAACACAGGACCTCTCGCACCGTAGGCTGGCATGCTACCGACCACGCTACGAAGGCCAGCCGGTCTCTAGTTACAATAAGATAAAACTGTGCTACGATAGAGGCGTGCATTGGACTGTCTTGCAAGTAGAGTTGCTGCTAGACGACTCGAATAAAGAGCAGTTCGGCAGAAAGTCTGCACGCCGAGATTTGCGCGTATAATTACTACGACTAAGGTTAATTCTACTACAGGTTAGAAAGAAAATACGTTTTCTTATGGGGGAGCTTGGCTCAGGGAACATTTCTGCCACTAGTTTCGCTTCAATCGCTAAGTGACCAAATAAATACGAAACCATAGTAATATTAAATTTAAATAAACTTCCAAATTTTATTAGCAATTTGATTTAGTTTTAATGTGAAAAGAAACCAATTTCGCGTTTTAAATTATCAACTTAACGTAACTTAAAATTCAGGAAAGCTCTGTGATTGGTCAGTTTGGTGCACTAGCGATACCAGCGCTCAATTTTCCCTATGCCAAACTTATAACATTGATCTTTCTAACCTGTAGTTGAATTAACCTTACTACGACACACACTGTGCACGTACTTGTGTCCCTAATAGTTATTTTGGTGACAAGATCTGCTGTTCCTGTACGTGGTTATTAGCAACGTGCATCTGTGCAGAGACGTCACATTTGACTGTGCCGATGAGAATAGGTTACAGCAACACAATACGTCTGTGATTTGCAGGTAGAACCCACAGATGCTGAGAGTTAAAAACATCCCATCTCTATAGAGATAACGGTTCATCGCGGGAAAACTTGATTGTTTGCTGGGTTTCAACGTACGTTCAACCAGAAGGTTACTAGCTTTCGCTTGTACGTGAAGATGATACCCTATATGACTAAGCCAATAAGAATCCCGCTATTGTAATATTTCATGCCTGTTATTGGTCTGCAGACAGCTGCGTTGTGTCAGACGTGTATCACTAGGGATAGGAAATTTTGGTGAAAAGATAATTTCCTCACTTTGTTCCAGTGGCTTACGTGCACACCTGCAGCTCAACTTCATTGCTACTGACAAGAGTCTTTTGTGCATAGTCGTTATTCATTTGACTATGCCAATCAGTATACAGATAACTGCGACACTTCACGTATGTGATTTGCGGGTTTAACCTCAAGATGCTGGGTGTTGCACTGACCGCCAAGCCAAGACGCAGGTGCGCACGTAAGGCACTGAAACAAAGTGCTGCAAAAATCTTTTCACGAAATTTCCTATCTCTATGCATCACTCAATCGTACATTGCACAAGACACTACAGTGATATCAAAGGTATGTTAGCAGAAAAAATGTTCGCGATATACCGTCATCTCTTACCATTATCTCAAATGATGGTCTACCGCGAAAGCGGTTTTGCAAACATGTCCTTGAAAACGGTGACGTTTATTGCAATATGTGTGTGTATATATATATATATATATATATATATATATATATATATATATATATATATATATATATATATATATATATATATACATAAAATTAGATGATGTACGTCTGACACAACGTAGCTGTCTGCAGACCAATAACAGGAATAAAATTTTACAATAGCGGGATTCTTATTGGCTCAGTCGAATAGGGCAACAGTTCCAAGTACAAGATAAAGCCAGTAATCTTCTGGTAAGCTGAACGTGTGTCGAAACCCAACAAACAGTCAAGTTTTCCCGCGATAAACCACCATCTCTAGCAATCAGTGACCATTAAGCAGAGGTACAGAAATTATTGTCACCACAAAACCAGTGGCTACTTGCTTCTGGTCCTCAAGACCCTAAAAAAAATTCCCTAGGTAGACTTCAGCCACCCCAGTTTCACGTTTATTGAAGTATACTCACAAGAATGTTCACGGTCACAGCTGGACACGATGACAGCCGCGTTACTCAACTGTTCCAGTAAGACTGGTTACAACATTCCGCTTTTATCGAGACGACAGGATACGCCTGCTTCCTCGCTGTTTTATCCACTGCTATATTTAATATTAGTCTTTCTTTTTCTGTCTGCACGGCTAGTTGGGCGCCAATCGCACGCTGCGACACTGAGGAATCAATCGGAGAGACGAACGGCGACGGAAGGAGAAATGCGATACTCTCGTCAAACACGTCCACCAATACGGACGAAGCAGCAGATCATCAGATAGTGTCCGACAAAGCCCGCATTGGCGGAGGTATAAGGGTGCTTCATTATTGGGTTCCAAGGCAATAGGGGTTGGAGTCTTTCATCCGGCCCAGGAAAAAATTAAATTATGATGACACCACGACACGGCGAGCTTTCAGTGAAGAGAAAATTTGTGCGCGTCTCAATTTACTACACTGGAAATACGACAAGGCGCAAGAAACTTACGCTGAGCACCAGGAAAAGTATTCTTGTACAGGTGATTCATAATAAAATGACCACTCAAAAAAGTCCTGACTAATTTATATTTTCCGGCAGTTTATAACCTTCTGCTGCACGTAAACATAAACATTGCCATGTGTTTTTATTTACACAGACTTGTATAATGTTTAAAACTTCATTTCACTGCTCCGATAAATGTTCTCTACAATATCTAAGGCACGGGTACTAGATGCTATACTCATTAGTGATCTTAGTTATAAATACCTGCGAGGTAACGTCGTACAACACTGGTTTCTGTGCATCGTCTGTAATTGACACAGCGCGCACTATTACCCTCACGAATCACGTAAATGCGTGCATAGTATATTCGAATTTGTAACTCAAAACAGCCACTAAAAACACACAACATGACACACCCAATTCAAGAATTCAAGATCCGTTCAGCATACTGCCGTGAATGACGACGACGCACTTAACAGAAATAATATATAATGTATTTTCTATGTGTGAAACATAAAAAACTGTTTTTAATTCCAGATAGTCAGGCTGGCTATCGTAAAACATAAATTATAAATTACCAGCGACTTCACATCATATACAATGATATTAATAAACAGTCATTTATAATACGTTTGAATGTGTTTACCCAAACCCTTACTTACTGAACAACGGACAAACACAATGACTCAATTCGCTTCCAAGCGAAGCGGTGAAAACCTAACTCTGATGCCACCTGTCGGCAGAATTGTGAACTACCTCTAAAACGCGGAACGATAGCTACATGTTCCAACGGCAATTGACGTTCAGCGGCTCGGTTGCGTAACTTTATGCTGACGCTAATTAAATCAAATAATACATTCAGTAGATAAGGCAATAAGATCATGAATAAATATTTACTACAGAGAGGTCGATTACATTTTAACATAGGGTAGGGTGGGGTTATTTGGGTCACGGGGCTATTCGAGTCAAAATAAGATTTTAAACTACTGCGCATACACTTCGCGCACCACCGCTACAAACTAAGTGGAGAACATCATCTGTGAAGTAGTTGCTATATCTGATTAGAAGAAACGGGTGGCGAAGTAAGCAAGGTAAGTGCATCCCTGTCTTGTAATGTGAAAGTGTAATATTTACGTGTAACATAATAGTGATTACCAGTGGAACTTCCACACCGCCCTATGAGTATCATACGTCAAACGAAAAAGGAAGACCTTGCGAGTATTCTGTTACCCACACATATAAATTCATTGAAATCGTCTGGTATTACGTCACTTTCTACACTTCAATGTAAAAAGGGGCTATTTGAGTAATTTTTTTGGGGCTATTTGGGTCACTAATGGGGCTATTTGAGTCACTTGTAGATGCATTGTTGAAATGAATATCGAATTTTTTCACCACTTTAATTAATTTCCTTGTTGTTTTGATTTGTTTGGGCTTTAATATTTTGTACCTGGAAT
>PNEQ01083692.1:26080-71755 GCA_003012365.1 Medauroidea extradentata | reverse complement strand
CCACTGCCAGAAAAAATTCCAGATTTGAGTCCAACTTTCACACCAATCTCGGAACAGGCCTAAAGATCCAGGGACGGATCTTTTTCAAAAATTGGGGGGTAATGTTGCAATATTGCCTGGCAAGCCGGACAGCAAGACGTCCGAGCGGCAATCAGGTCAGCGTTGGGAAACCACGGAAGACAGCAACTCACCTCCCCCCTCGTGGTTGCACAATATCGAGGACAAGCACGCCGATATATGGCGCTGTTACCAAGCAAACGAGGTCGGTCTGTCGTCTGTCGTCGAGCGGTCGTCCTCCAGCACTCATCAGATCAACAGCAGTGCAGTTCTCCGCCGGGGACTCGGGCTCGAGCCCCGGCGGGTGCGTGCTCGTTCGTCGATGCCGTCTCCTCATCAATCCAGCTTTCGGTAAGGTCGTCAGATCTAGTTATGTGGCAGCAACTCTCTACTTAATATAATAACTTAATAATCAGTAATATTGGGCTCCCCTCCTAATAAATAGATCACATTGTAACCTATTTTTTATTCAGAGTACTTGCCATTGTAGTATAGTAAATGCTCGTTTAACCATAATAGTCTTAAAGTCTTTTAAACCTAAATAACATCTAAATAAAACCACAGTGTAGCTACCATCTGAGTGAAACCCCCCTAAACTAATAACTTATGAACACCCAATATAATAACGACTTACAAAATAAACCATTTTGTAACACTAGGTAACTGCCGACAGCAGTCACTGTCATAATGGTTAGATAAGATAAATCACGTTTACAGTACAAGGAACAGAGCACAAATTGAAGCAGTGCATTTGCACGTACTACATACGCATTTATGAACATGAATATAATAACTGTTCGAATTGCCGTCCCCATACTTCAACACACAGCTACCAACGGCGAATCAGGTTGGCCTAGACTCGCACATAAATGTTTGGTATGGCTATCACAAACAAATTCGGTTATCACTCGTGCTACGAGATCTTCCTGGCTAGTCACAGGCGTCACGTAAATCAGAGAGTTGACACGGCCCCATAAAAATCCAATAGAGTCAGGTATGGAGATCGAGCCGGTCAATGGATGGGCCTCCTCTGCATATCCAGCGACCTGCAAACGTGGTGTTAAGATGGCGGCATACGGCAGCAGAAAACTGTGGTGGTGCCCCATCGTGCTGAAATCGCATAATGCAGCGAATTGCCAATGGTACTTCCTCCAGCAATTCCTGAAATACATCTGCAGGAACGTTAAGTAATGGACTCCGCTGAGGCGGTCAGCTAGCAAATAAGGTCCCAACAAATTATTGTTGACAAACCAGGCCACATGTTGACAATGTAGTGCACCATAGGGTGCTTGTGGTGAAGTTTGTGGTGCGCCCACATGTGGGTGTTCCTCTCGCTACTGTATTCAATTTAACCATTCAATGCTGCAATTAGCATGGCTCAGAAAGTCGTTGTATTGCCTACCTCTATGGGGTTATACTGCGCCTTCGTATTTCGATTAGCTTTTCCTCAAAAACGGTTTACCGGAGTGAATCTACACAAGAGGTAATTTCTCCTTAATTTTGCGCGATAAGTAATTATATATATCTAATATTTTATTACTGCTTAGTATTTAAATGTTACTTACACATATAGGTCGACTAATCACTGCATAAGCAGTGAAGGGGAACGTTGCGTAAACCACATTTTCACACATTCATTTGCTCCGATTCTTAGAGCTCCATTCCTATTTTGGTGGCTCCATCTCTTATACTTTCTAGTATTTTTCAAAAAGCGTATTTCAATTTTTTTTTCAACGTCATGTAGCTCCCTTAATATTCACCACGCAACAGTATTGGTCAATGTAAACCCCCTTTAATTTACATAAACAATTCCGTCCCGGAGTTGGGCACATGAATTCTGATCCACGCTGTATATATATGTAAATAGATAAAATATATAAAATTTATGTTATGTACATAAGCCTACATAAGCCGCAGAATTTTGTTGTATATATGTTGTAAGTATGTTACATGTATGATTTAATATGTACAATTCATATTGTATACAATAGTATTTATTTATTAACGTCTTAATCATTAATGATGAATTTAAGACAGACTGTTTTCCTTACATTCAACCGTGAAAATTCCAACAGCAGGCAATACGTCTAAAATATAAGAATTGCATAAAAAAACCTTAATACCTACATAATGAAAACGGTTATCCAGCCTTAACAATAAAAAATTAACAATAAAACCATAGGGCATAAAAGCTGCAAGATTGTGATTTTCACCGTGAATCACGCCCAATTTACAGGATCACAGTTTTTAATTAAATGACTGTCTTAAATTGGTCAGTGGAGTGTAACGTACATAGAAAACATTTAATCTTTCTATGGCGTACACCTTGAACATCGTCTCCTTTGTTGACTTAAATCCAGACTGACATTATTCCTATATGATTTTCCAAATAAAAATGGGCAGTTCGGAATTTGTAGTTCTGTAAGCACAAGCTAGTATACCATAAAACTCGGAATTTAATACCAGAATATTTGGAGTTGACTTAATTCCCATTCACATATTTCCGCGTCTTGAGAAAGCACCAGTGTTGAATCGTACAAGGAATAGATTCAACAAAAGTTGATCTTATTCCGGTTGACGTAATTCTGGTGAATTTCAAAACGTATAGCAACATGAGAAATCCGGAATTGAGTCAATTTCGAGTTGACTTAATTCCGTATCGCATTTTGGGGGAAAATAAGAATCCGGAATTGAGGCAACTTCGGTTGACTTAATTCCGGTACATTTTTCATGCTTGAAACGAGAGGGCAAGAAAATCCGGAACTGAGCCAATTCCTGGTTGACTTAAATCCGGCCCTGTTTATGATTTCCGAGAGGGGTTGCTGAAAATCCAGAGTTGAGTCAATTCCGGTTGACTTAATTCTGGTAAATTTTTTATGCTACAAACCACGTAGTTAAAATCCGGAATTGAGTCAATTCCGGTACAAATTTCGGTTTAGAACCACGGTTAGACCACCCTCGCTCCACTCGGTTCGCGCCGAAGATTCCCGAGGCCACCCGAACACAGAGCAGACATCAGCGGGACACCAGCCGCGCCACATCACAGCGCTGCGAGCCAGCGCCTACGTAACCAGGCGACTGATCAGCCACCAGCCACTGAGGCACACGCGAGCGGAGAGAGTGTGGCTCCTGCGAAGATGCTCTGTGTGTCAGTGCAGCCGCGTCGGTCGATCTCATGCTTCAAGATCCTGTATCTTACGTGCACACAATGGGACAATGCTTCGGTGAACTGTGAAATACGTGTGTCTGATCCTAAAGAAGTACACTGCTAACTAATCCATGTCGTCACGTTATCAATTTCAACCATCCGACTTCACCATTTTCAGCATGCAGCACCTGCAGCCAGAATGAAGCCATGTAAGTAAGTCAGAAATTTATTATTCCCTACAAATGTATTCATGTCGCCCACGCATCGTAAATTCAGTAAACAAAAAAAATGTAACTTTTTCGGACATCAAATGTATTCGGCATTTCATTGTTCTCATACAAAGGCTCATGTAAGTAGTCTCGACTGCGTAGACCGCTATGCAATACAAGCCATGTAAATTATATTTGCATTGTGCGTACTCATTCGTCACATGCCACAACGTAAGTATTTTTTCTCTCTCTTTCTTCAAGTGCGACGTAATTTAACGTAACATGTATTGTGTAAAGCATTGCAACTATGCTTTCGAAACAGTTTTCGTGTTGACAATGATGTATGTAATAGACATAGGTACATTCTCAAGTTTTTTTAAGTGTACCTACACACAACGGGACACGGACTGTGTTTTGTTGACTGTCGAAATCGGGACCCAGAGCCATCGCAATCGTCGTTCAACACTTGTTCGCTGAACTTATGTGCGCACAACAGTGACTTGGGAATTGTGTTCATTGCAGGCATACTTCGTTTACATCAACGGTGTTTATATCCATGGTGCAGCATGCCAACCTCGCCAACTGACATACCATGGAATGTATACAAACATCGACGTTAGTGCTACCAATCAAACAGAGCAGAACGCTCCAGATTGTATTGCCAACTTTATGTAAACATTGCTGCCAACTACCATGCATGCAATCCTACCATTCTTCAATGACTTTTGACATTAACAATATTGCATGTAAATGCAGACCTATCATGATCTCTTAACCAATATGTCACCATGCTTGAATATGGACAACATCAAACATTGTTCCACATCAGTGCTTTTAACTGTGACCAACATAAATATTGAGACGTGTTTTGTGCCTGCTTGATCATTACTCTTCATGTTACTTGTTCAATTGTTTATTATTTTGTCGTCATTTTTCTGTTCTTCATTACTCTGCAATATTATTCTTCAGCTTTTTCCTTACAGTGCCATGCTATCTTCAGACGATTTTACCATTTCATTTCACTTGTAATTATACATACCATTGCGAAAGAGCTAATCGGTGGGACACACTCCCCCTCCCAGTCGCTGAGCTAATCGGCGGGCATCGGCAAACCCCCCTCATACTGAGAGTCGAGTGTTGTGGTCTCCCCTCATCACATGGTCAATTTAAAATTCAGCAATTCTTCGATCGTTCTGGCTGGTTTCATGCACTTATATAGAGTAAAGAAGCTACATTCAACTCCATATATTTCACATTGTTTTGTTTCTTTGTGTCCAGTGTTATTGACATCTTCTACCCACTGTAGTATCGTGTGTTGCTTCATGGCGCATTCATCAATTTCATTTACCTGTATGTACACATGCCATCAGCTGGAGAGTCCTCGGCGGAATGGAGTCTCTCCTCTCCACATGGTTCAACTTCAGCATTGCTCGAATCATCATGCTACGTTCCCATGTACCTATCAGTGAGGTAACCAGTAAAATTTACCTGACAATTCACCATCCACCAACAGTCAAGAATGTGACACAACTTCAGCAGCAGTTTAACGCGCACAGGAGACAAAACCCCTGTCAGGTGCCAAATCGACTCCTCATGGAACCCACTATCACCATCGACCAGGTGCGTGGCCAACACGTGGAGCCAGCTGCTCCCAAGGGCAATGCTCTCTCGACACGACGCCTAGACAACAGTGCGAGAAGGATCCCCACCACCATGTCCATACGCACCCCAGTCCCTGCATTGGGACGCCACCTGTTTTGGTCTCCAGTAGCCACACCGGCTAACGGGTCCCAGTTGTCTACTCTCTGCGAGATCAGTCATTCCTGGCCCGAAAGAAATTCCGATCCTGCTCCCGGTGGCTGGTCACCAGCGGACGGAGTTCGGCTACCTTCTTGCCAGGTACAGGTTCTCCTGTACAACTCGGAAGACACTTCGCTGACAGGCGCAAGAGGGGGAACCCGGGTGGATGTTGCCACTCCAACAACCCTCCTTGCTTCTCCAGCCCGAACCAGGTTTCGCGGCTGCCCTCGCAGCCTCCTCAGGATGTCATCGGAAGAAATGGGCACACCAGCACGATGCGGGAGGCCTCTCGCCTTTCCGTCGCTATGATAGCCTGCATCACAGGACACCCCACTGGTGCTCAACCTGCTCGACGCTCTGGCATTCACTAGAGACGACCAGGTGTTGCCTCGGTAGGTTTATCAGCTCCAGTGCGCTAATTATATCCCGTGGAGCCACTCCTGCTGCAGGTAAGGCGACGGCGGCATCGTGGTGCATAGACGGGCTCCCAGGAGGGGAATGTTTGACGCGGGATACTCTACGAACCTATACCTACTTAGCCAATCGTGCGCACCACGCCCACTGATTCGGAACGGGCTGAGGCGGCCGCCCGCTTCAACATAATGAAAAGCGCAAGACCATGTGCACGAAGAAGGTAGCGGCGCCTAGACGCCACACCCGCGACATCGAGTGCAAGAAGTGTGTGTACCAACCCATTAGGTCTACCGTTCATTGGTAGGAAAGTGCCTCGCTGACTTAAATTCCAGTAATTTAACTTTTAGCAAACACCTGTCATTTTAGCACTGCCGTGCTAGTTACGTCAACGTGGGTTATGTCACCAACAGGTAGCAGTGTTTAAAGGCCAGGGGTAACCTTGTTTGTACATTTAAATCCTAATTAACACTTTGCTGTAATTAACCTACATATTGGCAGAAACACCCCTGCGCCTAGCGGGCAATTTGAACTCGCCCATGGAGTCAACCTTGCAGCTAAATTCTTTTACGTTTATTTTTCAACCATCATTATTTAATTCAGTTATCAATTAGAGTCTGCAGTGTTTTGTACGTCTCAACAATTTCAACTACTTTCATATTGTCAATTCTCTTCTGTGTGACATACTTCGAAAACATAGTGAAATCATAAACAAGCTAATTTCACAGAAACTTTCCCCCAAAGTAAATTTGGAACTTTATTTATCAAAATATAATATTGCAAGAGTTTTGGGCCTTCGCCCCTTTGTCTTTTAGTTTTTTAAGTGTTCCTTGCTGGACGACGCCTACAGCGCGGGAAGAAATCGTCAGTCGGTGCTAAGCGGCGGAATGAGGCGGTTCGATGCGTGTCACACCGTGCCCTTCAAGACTCGTTGCCGAACCGTTAATATATCAATAGATTCGTCTTAGTTTCTGGAACATTTAATTTAACTTCGTTGGCCCGGAGACGCCCTTTGACCCCTGCGACTCATCCGTCAAGGGGTTTAACATAAATTTTCTTTATTTCACCCACATGGTGTTTTCTCTGTTCAGTATAGCCCACCGGTCGGGCTCAGGACCGGGTCCGTTTACTGCACCACCATTTTGAGTGTGTATGGAGTACTGTGTCGTTGCAATAAATACATTCATGCATTAAGGTGTGTATATTATTTGCTTGTCGCTACACGGCCTTCAGGACGCTGGACCCTATAACCCGCACTTTCCCAGTGTTACTGCGTAGGGTGTTTTCTTTTGGTGCTTTCTTTTGTGCTACGGGCGTGAGGAGCGCCTAAGATTCCCCTGCGTAACCGCCTTCGATGATGAGCGGGGAGTGTGAATCAAAATGCCACGGCTGTCGGCCACGTGGATCTGTAAGTTAGTCTCTTTCTAAGTGCCTGTTCTCCAACAACGGACTAGCGCCAACGGGAAATGTGCCCCGCGCACGCCACTGTCACGTGGTAGGACTGAGCTATACTTCACCGGAGCTATCCGGTCGAATTTAACACCTAACCACAACCCCTACACGCATCAAAGTCAAAAGTTACAGTCAATGGTTTGCAGTTTGCGATGAAATCTCTGCAGATGTAGTGTTTTCGGCTGTTCGTCTGGGTGTTGCAACATCATTAGCCAATAGGCGAGTTCAAGGCACCTGTGTATGCACGATAATTCCAGGGGTGGGCGGTGTCTTGCGAAACTCTCCCCGAGACAGCTGTCAATGTTGTTCACGAGAAACGTAAACGTTATTGAGAGTAAATAATTTACTTGTAATAAAATAAATGGTTCTGCTATATCGTTTTCCCGACTCGTAAAACCAGAACGTTCGATAACCAGTTCATGCCAGGTTTGGTTAAACACATTACAGCTGTTAGCTCGATAGGTTCACTTCATTCGACAGACTTTTTAACTTAAACTTCTGATTCTATACCGAAAGTGGAACATTAAAATGAATTCGTAGTAAGCTTTCACTCTGGAATATAAATTAAATTGACAAATTCAGACCTATAACTGAAATGTCGCAATGTGTGAACGCTACAAGGACCTTGCTGACGGCTTGCTGTCTTCACTCCTTTTAAATTAACACCAGAGAAATCATTGTTGTTGACTACCAAATCTACAACCATGCATCCCTTAATAACGGGCGAATTTCCCCGAGCATTTTAATTAACTGGGTTTGCTTAGTTTTATCAGTTTTATTAAGTCGTGGTATAATTCCAATGCACTGAAATCGGCATTTTGTGTAGCCGATAAGAAGGAGTAATTAACCGATGTATTAACGTACTGTATACATTTCAGTTGAAAATAATTTGTTTTAAGAAAAGAAGGTCTGTGACCGGCATAGAAACTAAGTTTCAAAAGTATGCGTTGGCGGTGGTGTACGCCACAACCCCTCCCTTATCAATGTTAGAACAGACATGTTGCACCACGGGGACTCTGGACAAGAAGCCGACCCTATCATTTATGTTGCGGGGCTGCGTCTCCAGAAATTTTTAAAAAGATACAAGCGCATTCGTCTTGCTCTGAGAAGAGAAGAAAGAGAAGAAAGTGGAAGCCGCCTCAAGTGACGCGGCCCTACGCCCACCAAAGATAGGAAGTGTAGGGGGCAGCCATTCAGGGGCCGTCTTGTAAATAAAGGCAAATATTTGTGTAGAATTTATATTTCAGGGTTGATGTAAATGTTCATAATCGACGTAATAGTGGTAAGGAATTCTGTAAAGATTTTATATTTGTGAGAATAAATGGAAAATAAGTATAAATAAACCGCATAGCGAACGGAATAGCTGGTTGTTCGTTGCGAGGAGGCGTGGCTATGGTGACTACCCAGGTCGCAATTTGGAGCAGGGTCGCGTCATGGCTCGCGGAAAACGTGCGTTTTGGGGGGCCATTCGTCCCGAACCTCAGAGCGAGGCGGACGTAGGTTCGCGAGGTCGCTCGCGAAACGACAGATCGTTTGTGTTTGTGTGTTTTTTTTTAACGAGGTGGACACTGGGCGTGATCCGTGACGCCCTTCGGGAATCAGGATCGCAGTTGTTGAGACTTTCGTGCACTGGACATACCAGAGGGTTGATGAAAGCGCCGCAAACTTATGCGATAGCCGAACAGTTAATGATTTGGCTGAACGAACGCGAGAACAGATCCGCTGTCGATTCAAAATACCTTAGCTGGGTAGCAAAACCGAGAATGCCAATAAACTGTTTTTTTCAGATTGATGTCTGTTGCGCCTCCTCGTAAGGACGCTGACGCGACACCCGGCAGCTTGCCATGTAAGGAACTCTTCAGACTATAATTCGTTCATCCATGTAATTTATATATACACAATCAAGTGTACGTTACGACACTCAATAAAGCCATACAGCTTGGTGGGTGGCTTCTTATCAAAACAAGCAAGTCTACGTCACAATTGTGTTAAACAATCACAATTTTACAATAGCGTTTTTAAATATGACATTTTCAAAACTGAATAATTTGGAAATTACAATGATAATGGAACAGTTGCTTTGCTTGGCTGCATTTAGCGCCAAAATAATTCGAAAAAATCAGGTTAGTATTACAATTATTTTCTAGGAATTTTTCCTATGAAGCTTATTTTCAAAACAACTAAGCAAAGTCATGTGCTCTGTCCATACAAAAATGCAGAGCGGGCCAAATATAGTAAGCGGCAATTTTTTTATGTTATTGGTGATAGATGGGGATGAAGGAGGGGAAATTTCTACATTTATTTATTGCTATGCCCACGCGAAGAGTTCTACGACACACAGTTATATTAGCGACAGGTAGAAGACGGAGAATATTTAAGACACGCATGGTCTCGTTGCTTGTTACTGAAAGATGTGTGGAATAGTTGGCTAAATGGAAAGATTACTCAAACATGCTACGATTTTAAAATTATTTGGAAAATAAACATGATCAGGGAATACGTCTTGTTCAGTTGATAAATAAAATTCTGTGCCTCGTTACAATTACAGATTTCGTTTTTTATAAAAATATTTAATTAGAAAAGTTAATTGTGATATTGCTAGATTAAAGATACATAAATTATAATTGTAATTTTTTATTTAGGTGCTGAGATACAAAGATTCATATTGAAATTATTATATCCTACCGAGCTTATCTATGTTTTGTTACTTGTATATGTTCGCTTTTATTTAAAACTGCATAGGAAATTTGACGACTAAGAGGGAGAAAGGGTCAAAATGTGATTTCATGTTAAAATCATTAATTTATTAACCCTATGACATACAATAATTGTGCTATAATGCATAGAAGTTTGCGTACTTAACAAACTGTACTATTTCTTCTTGTTCAGGTCCTAACAAGGTAAAATAACTGGAGAAAAAATAAAAGATTTTGATACATACGCCTCCCAGCAGTTGCATTCTGGATCCACGATTCTATTACAGCCAATCGCAGAGAAACAATCGCTGACACATACACAAACTTGCCACATGCTTACAGGAAGTATTATCTGCCTGGGTATCGTCTTTCTCCTCCGCTCGCCGGGTTTGCTTCATGTTACTAGTTCAATATGAACTGCCGCTTAGATAATGCTGCGTAAATAGCCGAATAAAGCGCTATTCTACGAGAAGTATACGAACCACCACAAACCCTGCACGCGTGTTCCTGAACCCTTTTGTGTCTACCTGATGACGGGAACAGATTCCAGTTCCCGAAACATCGTAACACTGCCTGCCTGGAAAACTACTGTGTCTTGTTTCATCTCTTCGTTGTGTCGTTTGTCTTTTCTGTATATGTCTGTTATCTGTTGCGTTTTGTCTCGTCTATTTGTTGTGTCTTTTTGTAATTTTTCTGTTCGTGTCTGATATTTGCCGTGTTTTTGTTTCATCTCATCGTTGTGTCGCATGTTACTTGGTTTTTTATTTTATTTGTTATTATTTTCATTTATTATCTGTTTGTTCCTTGTTTCTGTTTGACCCGATTCCATTTTGGAATTTCTTGTTGTGTATGTATCTTGCTGACTAAAGCATACTCTGCTTACATTATGGTTTTCTTTTATTTGTTTAGTTTTCTTTGACAGTCATTCAATTCGCAATGGAGTACGTCCAAGAAACTGAATCCAGTCAATATGGTTATATAATATAATATTAATCCAAGAAAAACAAAAACAATTAAGTGCAACATTAACATATCCTGTAGTATTATCTCTGCAAGATAAAAATTATTTGATTATTAAAAAAAAAAAATAACAATTTTTCAATATATTACTTTTATTTTAGAATTTTCAAAACTTGATACTTGTTTCTAAATTTTTTATCTTCTTCACTGGACTTACGTTTCTTTCGATAGTGTTTCATTCCTGATGTCAGTCATTCCACAGTTTGCTTGCTAT
The DNA here is from genome assembly GCA_003012365.1 of Medauroidea extradentata. NCBI lineage: Eukaryota > Metazoa > Arthropoda > Insecta > Phasmatodea > Phasmatidae > Medauroidea > Medauroidea extradentata. Next base: position 60,748 of record PNEQ01083692.1, on the reverse strand, counting down.
ATAAGTAAACGATATTTATAAAATGAACTTTTGTGAAGTGGGACTTTTTGGCTTTATGACGAGTTAGGTTCATATGGTTTGGTTTAAGCTCTCTTTACTTATTAAAAAGATACGTGGGTTGGTTATACTGTTTTATTGTATCGACCAGTTTGGCTAGTTGAGGCAGTCTTCTGTTTTCCATATCCAACCAACCAGAGAGTTGCAGATATTCCGTTATGTGTTGCCTACTTTTCAAATTATAGGCATATCGATGACATGCATTTTGAAGTTTCTGAATTCTATACTGAAGAGTTTTATCGATTTCTATAAATAGACCAGAGCAATAGTTGAATGTAGATAAGACTAGCAGGTCACTGATTTTCAGCTTTAAACTTGTTGGTAGTATGTGTTTGAATTTTTGTAGGTATTTTAGCCGATAGTAACTTGTTTGCACCAACCCTGAAACGTGCTTAGTCCAGCTTAAACTTGAGTCCAGATATATGCCTAAGCTCTTAGCTGTGGTCACTTCTGGGATTATACTATTGGTGATTTTCATTCCTGAATGAACTCATGATGTTTTAATGGAGTGTGCGGTTCCGATTTTCATGAACGAGCTTTTATTTGGGTTTAGTTTTCGCTACACCACGTGTTAACTCTATCAGGATCCTCATTAATTTTTTCTACTGTCAGTGATAAATCATTTGAGGAACACGAAATATACAGTCGGGTGTCATCTGCATATTGATGACATTTTAGGTGCTTTAAACATAATGGAAGGTTCCGTATGTATAAATAAATTAAAATTGGTCCTAACATAAAACCTTGAAGTATTCCCGTTCTTACCGGTTTGACGGCCGAGCACGGAGTCACCAATGAAGTGCAATGGCTTTAATCTCCGAAATGACGTTTTTGAGTTGTCTCAAATGTTGAGATTTTTATAATAACTTGCTAGCTTGGCTTGTAATGTACAGGATGAGTAAAAATAATACCCCAACTTTAAAGGTCTGTATAATCACAATGAAACAACTTACAATGTTGTGCGACCACTCATAAGAACCATGCAAAAATTAAGTTTTTATACCGTACCTTTATAAATGTTCAATTTGACCACTACGAGTATCACGATCAACATCGACGCAATACTCTTAACTCGTTCCAAGACTCGTGCCGACATGTAATGTATTATGGCGTGGATGTCGCCAAGAAGCCTTGGTGTGAGACGGAAAGGTAGAAGATTATGGCCTAAGGTTTTATTTGTGAGCCACTAGAGGACACTGAGAGCTACCTTCGTTGCACTACGAGTGTGTGTGGAGTGTTAGTTCGCAGCACAATTACGACGGAACAACAGAGGGCGATCTGTGCCATTTGCTTTGCGAAATGTGAATCAGTGACGACTGTTCAACGCGCTTTCCGTCGCAAATGCAGAAGTGATCCACTGGTAGGTAAAGTATCCTATGGTGGTTTCGTCACTTTCGTGACAAAGGGTGCCTGTGTGAAAGCAAAAGTTTCGGGTGCCGCGTGAGTCAGACAACAATGTGCAACGGTTTCAGCAAGCGTTCTCTCGCATCCCACGAAAATTAACTCGACGAACTAACCAGGAAATGAGATTCCCTCAGTCAACTGCGTGGAGAGTGTTGCGAAAGCGATTGCTGTACAACCCATACAGGTTACAGCTTGTGCAGGCTATTACTGAAAGGGACACAGAACAGAGACGTAATTTCTGAGCGGACGTTCTAGTCCGGAATTAGGTTGACGATGCCTTCATCTCAAAGCTGGTATTTTTGTGATGAAGCGACGTTCCACGTCAACAATAATGTCAACCGGCACAACGTGAAAATATGGGGTCAGGAGAATCCACACGAAACCACCTAACATGAGCGCGCGTCACCTGAAGTGAACGTGTTTTGCGCTGTATAGAGAGACACTGTATTCGGCCGCTTCTTTTTTCAAGAGTCCACTGTTACTGGGATTTCTAACTTGGAAATGCTTACGGAATGGTTGTTTCCTCAGTTAGATGAGGCGGCAGGGGACTTCATTTCCAGCAGAATGATGTACCACCCCGTTGGCAACTAGCTGTTCGCGACTACCTGAACGAGACGTTACCACAACGCTGGATTGGTTGCAGAGTAGGTGACGACCGACCACTTTTTCGCTGGACCCCAAGGAGCCCAGATCTCACCCCCTGTTATTTTCCTATAGGGGGTACATAAATGATCTCGTGTTTGTTCTACCATTGTCGGCTAACACTGCCGAATTCAGAACAAGTATCACGGACGCCATACACACCATTACACCGGAAATGCTGGCACGAGTGTGGAACGAGTTAGAGTATAGCATCTATGGGATTCGTGCTGCTTATTGCGGTCACATTGAACATTTACAAAGGTATGGTACCAAAACTTCATTGTTTCACGGTTCCTTTGAGTGGTCGCACAACATAGTATGTTATTTGGTTGTGATTATAGGGACCTTCAAAGTTGGGATATACTTTTTCACTCAACCTGTATATTGTCGCTCTAGTGAGCACAAAGAACAATGCAATTACAAGAGTGTCCTGCGAAGAAGAGCTACCATTACAACAAGTCATCAAAATATCTTATTTAAAAATTCACTGCGTACATAATTACTAACACTGTATTCCGATTTGTATATAACTTGCAGTAGTGTTGGGTCTTTGTACCATTATTATCTTTCATGAGGTAATTGTGATAGCAATTACAATATTTCACGCTTATTTTGTATCCTAGAAGAGATTTTTTCGATAACAATAATTGATGAAGTTTCATAAACTGAAAAATAACTCAAGGAAGAGTAAGTTGTGCGACATTGTTACTCAAGCGATAAAAAAAGTTATCTCTTAAGAAGTAGACAATGAACAAGTACATGAGAATGACATTCAAGGAAAGTAACTTGTCTTCAATTTCTACCTTTTCAGTATTAGAGTGTAATTTGTGTAGTTTCCTCTATTCAGAAATGATGCAAACCCCAAAAATTGTGTGTATTTGTTGATTACTATGCAGATAGTTCTAGTGTAATTTACATGCAGTATCATATAGTCCACTAGTTATATGAATTCACAAGATACACATGCCATGTTTCAGACAGTCACTACGAACTGTTTTAGTCAAATACATCTATATATATATATATATATATATATATATATATATATACATATACATATACATATATATATATATATATAATGAGCAGTAACTGACTGACTGACATATCAAACTGCAGCCCAAACCACTGGACCTAGAATCGTGAAATTTTTGGTGTGGGTTCCCCTCAGGTCGTAGGCGAGCACAGAGAGGGATTGTTCGAAATTCGACTTATAATGGGGTGAAAAGGGGTGAAATGTGTTTCCAAAAAAAACGTCGATAGAGCTCGAACCCGACGGCCTATCATCGTGATTTTTATTTTAATAGAACATTCATAAATATGCATATTGGCTAATTTAAGGATTTTTGAAATTAAACATTTAAGGAAGTGAAAAGACCTTAAATGTGTTTCCGATTAACTATCGATATCTAACGAATCCTTCGGGATAAAGAGTTGGTTATAACTTCAAAATGTTGCTTACGTAAGTACCCAAAAAGTAATATTAGAGTGTTTTGAAATTCCATCCCCAAGCAGTAAAAAGAGGCGAAATGTGTTTTTTATGACTCATATATATCTTTGAAACACAATTGGCAATCGTCGTCATTTTTACTTTAATAGGTTACTTATACAAATGTCTATGACAGGACTCAAAGACGTTTCGAAATTCTTTAATTAAGATGGTGAAAATACGTGAATTGTGTTTTATTATCTTTCCATATCTACCGAACCGAAAATATATCGAAGTGATCATTGCTTTAAATTGATGCTTTTGTAAATATCCCAAGCACTATTAAAATTATTTTCCGAATTCGGCCCTAAACCGGTTAAAAAAGTGGTACTGTATGTTTTCAACTCACAATCGATATTTATCTATCCCTTTGATTTTTATATAGCGACTTGATTTTTTGTTTAATATTGATGCTTACTCAAATACCTAAAAAGTAATATCAGGAATTTTCAAAATTCGCCACCTAAGGAGGTGATAAGTGGTGAAAAGCATTTCCAATTATTCGTCGATATATCTTGAACCCAGCGAGCTAATGTTGTGTTTTTCACGTCCACGAGACACCAATAAAGTATTATAAAATGTGATGAAAGGGTTTTTTGAAATTTACTCTCTTAGGTAGTGAAAATACTTTGAATGTGTTTTAGATAAATCCACGATATCTATCGAACCCGTCAAGATATACAATTAATTTTTGCTTCAGGATGATAATTACAGAAATGATCGCAAAACATTTTTAAGATTTTTTGAAAAACGATTTCTCAGTACTGTGCAGGGGTGATATGTGGAATTTTTAGTGAATGATCGATTTTCATTCGACTGAATGGGCTAGCGACGTGATTTTCACTTCAATTGGATACTTACACAAATGTCAAAGATGTAAATTTAAAATATTTCGAAATTTGACACCCAAAAATGTGGAAAAGTACAAAATTAGTTTTCCATGAACCCATGATATCTATCTAACCAGTAGCGATATTGAGAGGTGTTGTTCGCGTCAAGAGTAATGCTTATGTAAGTATATATGTATATATAAGTTTTTATTTACTTTATAAGATTACGTGATTATTAAGAACAAAACTAAGCTGGTCAACATTCGAGGCAGACGATCCGAAAAGCAGGACCGAGTAGTGAGAAATAACATATGCAGGAGTTTCCTACAGTAACCTATCGAGAGGTGGTGTTGCACAACTTCTAAGCATAGGACACAAATATATATTTTTTTAAATTAATTATATTTTCATGAATTGTTTCGACGTTACGTGACGCAGTTGTTTGTTACTCTGGCCTAAATTCCAGGAGGTTCTGGAACGAATTCCGTTAAAAGCAGCGTGCGAACGTTCGATTCTGACACACAAAAACTACAAGGCAGATCGAATTGGTGCAATTTACATGTAGTGGTTTTAAAAGGGGTAAAATTGAAATTCACCTTCATCTTAGGTTCCTTTACAACATCAGTTGACATATCGTCAGTATACTGACAAAAGTGATTACGTCATACATGTTATTTTCTTTAAAAACACTATTAAATTGTAGAAATTAACAAAAATATGGTAAGTTACTATACTGTGACACAACAGTACGAAGCGACGAATAGACTTTAAACTTGGGCAATTGTTCGTGAGTTCTAGAATTTTTATCATTTTATCTCATTTTGATTTTGTCACTTTTGGCAGTAAAACGACGATATATCATCTCACTAATCTCAAGTTTGAGGCACCAAATAAGTTTCCGCGAAACCTTTACCCACTGAAACTTTGTAATGGCAATAATGTTAAAGTGAATATTTTGAAAATATATAATTGAGGGCACCGTCACCAATGGTTATGCACAGGGTAAATCAGATGTTTTTCATTTGATTAACCTCTGACCTTAGGTGTCTGTAACTACCCCACAACGTCAAATAGGCAGGGCTATAAATAAGGCCCAGGCGAAGTCACTGTTAGTGGCAGGGACAAACTTAAGACTGCTTTTCGCGTGGACAGCTATAGCTACTTATCCTGCTGCATAGTTAGTTCAATTAGCCGCTTGGACGTTCTAACACTTGATGACTGAAGTACCAATCTTGTGTACAAAGAGGTTTTTAAATTAAAGCAAATATTATGAGTTAATAATAATACTCGCGAGCAAAGCCGCGGCGGACTGCTAGTACTTAATAAATACTAAATGACTTAATTAGTTTACAGTGAACGTACATTGAGAAGTAAGTTCAGAATGTCTCACCAAGAATAACATAGTGTCTCAATACAATGTCGCTTGAAAGTAAAATGTAACTATCATCACCTTACCCGGCAAATAACTCGTGTGAATGTGGTGTATGTTTGTCGCGGGGCAAGTAAGTAAAACGTCTTTGTGATGAGGAACAACTTTACTGTCAGTATTGTGATAACACAGAAGCTAGTGTGGTAGCAGCTGCAGGTACTGCGCCACTTCTGTGTTTTTCCATGCCGTAGCCTCATACAGGGCAGTACGACCTATGTAGTTCTTGGCGGTGGTGTCTGCCCCAGCCCGCACCAGCCACTGGACCAAACTCAGGCTGCCATTAAACGCCGCGTACATGAGAGGTGTGCCGTTTTCGGTGGTTGCCAAATTCACACTAGATCCACGGCTCACCAGCATCTTCACCAGCTGCTCACGTCCGCTGAATGCTGCCCCGTGTATGAGGGCCAGTCCATTCCTGTCGATCTTGTCCACAGGAAGACCGGCACATACTAGCAGTGAAGCAAGCTGAGTGAAGTTATTCTGGCCAACCTGCCGCAGCAACTCTGATATGTTCAGCTGCTTGTATACCTCGCTGTTATGATCCAGCAGGTTGTCCAGGCCTGCCTTTAGTTCCGCCCAGTTTAAGTTGTTGCTGAACGCCTTTACCTGTAACCAGACATATACTAGCTCAGCATACCTACAATAAACTAAGGTTAATTTTACTAAATGTTGAAAACATATATGTTCAAAGTTTGGACATGGGACAATTTGTGCCACTTGAGCGCTGTTATCGGTAAAACTGACCAATAACAGAGCTTTTGTGAATTTTAAATTACACGAAGTTGAAAATTTAAATAGCGAAATTGTTTCGTATTTTTCTTCTACATTAAATTAAACAACTTCTCTCTTTCCCAATCCTAGTTAAATGTAATTTTATTATGGTGAAGTATTTTGTAACATCCATTAGTGATAGAAGCGCAACTTGCGGCAGAATTTTTCCCCGGGCCAAACTCTCCCATAAGAGAAGACATTTTCTTCCTAACCTGAAGTAGAATTAATTAACCTTAACAAAAATCACACCATGCACACTCCCTACAACACTCGGCATTGTTGCCGAATGTTAGGCTATTCCTAGTTACAAGATGACGGCTGTCTTTGGCATCAGGCTGTCTTGGCAACCTGGCAGACTGATACGGTGCATTCCTCAGGCCCGGCGGCAAGAGAAACACAAGTGCACAAAAATATCCGGCATGGAAAAAATTAGAAACTGCTGAGATATTTTAACCGTCGTTACTGACCGATAAGTGATTTGTTAATCGATTGTATTCATTGTGTTGGCAACTTAACAAAGTTGCGAAAACATGGCAACTTCACAAAGTTGCGAACATGTTGCAATTTCAAAAAGTTGCGAAAACATTAACGTAAATCGAGAACATTATAAAAATAGCATGAATTATGTTTAACATAAATTTAAACACAGACGAAAATATTCCACGTAACTATTCAGAACGCTTTGAGCGAAGTCGATTTTTGAGCAGCAAATGTGTATACAAACTTTTTTGCTCGTGAATTTTTTTACACATCTGCGTCAGTTTATTGATCTATTCAGTCGTATTTAAAGAAAGTGCGTGACCTTGTTTCAGCATTTTTCGATGTTTAAACATGAGTAGTTTTTTTGTTTTGTGTCTGAAATATACATGCAGCTCTCAGTAAGCAGTGAATTTTTTTTTACATTCAGCAATATTCTGCAGGCCATGCGATTTATTTGGTTGTTCTCAGTAGTATGTGCTACTACTTTATATAAACTGTTATAAACTGAGTTCTATAGGTGTACTATCAATCTAGCACGCACAAACTAGCACCGGTATGGTAACTAGTGGTTTCTGTTCCTTGTAACTCCAGGAAGGCGGCGCCATTAAGACGAATATTGTGGCTGGTTGTCAAAATAACCCAAAAAAATTGTCGATCCGAAGCTAAGGACAGCTTTGTTAATGGTATACATGATTCAGTCATATGAATTATAAGTCGATTCTTCAATGGAAATTATTTTGTATACGGTAAAATAAAATATATTTGAGCAGAGAAGTGCTCAAAAGATACAAAATTAATGTTCAAAAATTAAACTTTAGCTTTGAACATAGAAAGCATGAATAAATTAAAGATTTTTGGACAGCGCTTAAGATCGAATGCCACCAATCATTCTGAATTTTTCTGAATTTCTTCCTGGATTCATATTTGACAAGAACAACTTGAAAACTTTTGAACAGGGATTTAGCTAATTACCTTACTTGTTTCTATGGACATTGTATTCGAAATAAGTTTAGTTAAAATAGTTATTATAATTTATAATATCGTTTATATCTCATCATATATTAACGACAAAACATTTGCTAGAACAAATTCAGTCTTACAAAACGTAAATTTAAAATATAATGTTTCCATTAATATACATAGATGGTAATTCGTCACAACCTTAATTTATAATGCAAAAATTAGTAATTTTTAACAAAGGAGGCAAGGTTTCTGTGACGTCAGGTAGATAGAAATGAATAGATATTATATAGATTTTATTTGAGTCGGAGTTTAATTTCACGCTCAAATGTGGGTAAACTGCCTTTACTTAAGTGAGATTTTTGTTGGTTATCATTCGCAAATCATAACATTTTTAAGTAAACGTGTAATTGGGCCTTTATTTCAACATTTCGGTATGCTAGCATGTATTTAAATTGTGTTACAAATAAACTGAAATACTGTAGTATTAACTTTTGTGGCTGTCGTACTACAGTTGAGTGAGAGATTATGGTCAGCGCTTAATTAACATCGAGGTCTTTAGCGCTGGAGAACGGTAACATCAGGTGGGGCCTCCGCGGCCCCGACGACAGTTTAGAATGTAGTAGCAATAAACTATTTACATGTAATAGTTTTTGTATTTGTTGCGCAGCTGCTGATCTAGTGTTCGTAATAACGAGAAATTTTGTGTCGCATCACTTTTGTCATCTATGTGATTCCCACGCGAGGGTTAACCTATATGTAGCGTTAGGTAGATTGGCCACCGTAGTTGCGTGTTTGAAATTACATGTCCAGTTTTCAGAATTAGTAGCTGCAACAGTGCCCCTGAGATAATTTTGAAGATCTTGGTAGTTCACGCACATGTTCATGAATATCTTCTGCAGAACTTGTTTTATGTGCTATCATAATCAATGAGGGAGAAAATGAAAATAAATACTTAACTAAATAACTTTTTTCTCCTGTTACACTTTCTTGTCAAACCTGTCCATACACTTGACTAAGAGAGAGTAGCAATCATAAACAAAAACAAAAAGGGGACAAAGTTGAAATATAGAAAATGTAAATAATAATAGCAAACCAATGCTCCATCAAAACAGACACAACCTGAAGTGATACAGGATAATTAAATGCCCTCTTTGCAATCACTAATAGAATTTATTAGATGTAATAAATAATTATCACAAAAGTACAAACTAACTTACCGCTTAGTTTACATAACACCTCTGGCATAAAGTATTGCACTGTCTATAAAGTGAATCTGTCGCCATTATAGTTTGCTGCTATAGAAAAAATTACCATAAAATGTAATGTGTTTTAACAAACACATGTTTGTTACCAAGTTATAATTTTACTTTGTTTAATATACCATGGCACAAAATGATATAAATTATTGAAATATTAAATATCTTGAAAAACTAAATTAATCAGAATAGGTGGAAACATCACACAGTAGGTGCTAATAAGCAAATGTCTTAATGTTGCTTCGTTTGAAAATCTTTGGTGCAAAATTGCTATTATTGAAAAATTAAAGTTCGATTACTCGTTTATATTACACATGTCAATCAGCACATCAGCACTGAAACAAATAAGATTTTAAATTATATGCCGCTTCATTAACCATTGTGGACTATCTTGCAGCACAATCAATTAGCAGTTTATTATATATTTAAACAGTAAATTTGGTGCCACAGTTGAAAATGACCAGCAATAATACAGAAACAAAGTCCACACATACCTACCTGTTCTTATCCCTTTTGGCTTGACGATCAATAGAGATACCGTTTATGATCCAACATTACCCAAAGGAAAATATAGTTCCGCCGCAGGGAAGGTCGCTTAAGGGTGTTCACTTGCGTCCCAGGACCGCCATGTCAGTATTCTTAATTTTAATGGTCAAATGTGTTTCATACACCTTCCACGAACACGTCGAGAACGCGTGGACTCCCTATATTAGCCACCGCGCTTCAAAATATCTTACACTTCTGGGCGCTTTCAAGAGGAGGTTGAGTGTTGCTCCTCTTCACAGAGCGACGACAGCGCTCCGCGTATTGGAACAGCGGTGGTGGTCAACTTTGGTACTACGTAGTCCCTACAGGCGCGCTATTTAGAGGGAGGAGGCGGGTGGTGTCGTGTCACATGGCATGAGGGGCGGAACGGCGCAGGGCGTGGTCCTTGTAGTGGTAGAGGGGAGGAAACTAGTCAGACCACTTTCCATCAAGTCTGGCCTGAATACCAGACTTGACAGTGATTTGAATCTTACAGCAGGCCAGGGGTTAGGAGGATGTGAGAATGCCGTAAGGGGTTAGCCACTCTACATAGTGAGTGCGTTTCTCCCAGAGACTTTACCTTAGCAATAATTGTACAGAACTTCGTTAAAATTCTTATGTGAAATATATATATATATATATATATATATATATATATATATATATATATATATATATATATATATATATTCTTTCTTTGGCTTGATTTAGAAAAAAAAATCACTAGGAATCGGGTAATGTGGCCTTTTTGTCTACGATACTGTAATAGTAACATTACAGGTTACTGTTTTTAATGTTAAGATAAATTAAATTCCACTCTTAGACCTATCTAGTATGAAACGTTTTCCACACATAAAAACTTTGAAATTAAACTGGCATACACCATGAAATTGTAATAAAAAAAACTGAACTATTTACGTACCACGTTAGTACGAGGGTTGTGAATTGCTTCCGTAGATCTTTGAAATTCACATTGGACTGACATCTGGCTTATTTCATTCCACTCCATTTTAACATGCAAAACACATTCACAGTAGTAAGGTATAAGTAAGCAAGAAAGTAAGTAAGGAATGTGTGGTCATTTCTTATGGTCATAGAAACTGCTGTAAATTACAGTGTTGTAACTTCTGATTCACTGTTTATAGATAACTACCTTAAAATATTTCTTTTTCATTTATTATTTTCTCATTGGCGCTTGTTTAGTAAACGAAGATTTGAATTTAGTTATCAATATATCGAAGTGTTGATACAAACGCTAAACAAATGATTTGCCCTGACATTACAATATAAAACTTACAAAATTAGAAACCAACGAAAGTATTATTATTTTGTGCGCAGGACATTCTCATAAGTTCAGCTGGAGAGTGACTAACGCTCTCTCGTCGGGCTAACAACCTGTGAGAAACTAAATACATGTGTAGCACACTGTCGTGCACACGGAACACAGTTCATTGAACTTTGTCAAGACGTACATTAATTTTTTGCTGACATCGCTGTGTGTATTTATCACCATGAAACCAGTTAGCAAAAATTTTCGTATTATGTAACAGAAGCAGAACACTTCTAAGCAGGTCCAGCAGTATAATGATTGTGTTTATTTGGCCTGATGTGTTTATTAAACTATTCATGTGTTCTTTAACGGTAAACAGGTTGATTTGTAGTGCAAACTAATAGATGGCAATCTGTACAAAACATTGTTAGGCTCTACTTCATCGAATACCGCGCGTGTATCCATACCAGGGTCTGTAAAAACATGCAGACATACGACATAGACGCTTCGTTTCGAGAGATTCGATTTTATTTGTTTTTGAGTTTTCTATTTTTTAGTCGGGAACAGACAGTGCATTATACATACAACAATATTAATTTGTTTATTGTGATTTTTTTGACAACGTAGCTCTGCAATGGCATATGGCACTCCCATTCCACAAATTCTTCACACAGACTTCATGAATTTTTCAAAGATGACGCAAACTATTTATAACAGGGAAACTTACAAAGATGTTGCAGAGGTGTCCAGGCCTTTCTGAACAGTTTGCCTTTGCTTTCGTGTCCATGTAATAGGTAAAATATGTTTGGCATTAGACACTAGTCCGTCGTTTAAAATTCAGCAATCAATAGGCCTATCAGTGAACTATGCGCTCGGGTAGCAGTAGGTAAGTGGTAGGCGATTGTTATGAATAGGTCCAGGGACTTTTCGCTTCCATGCTGTGTCAAGCATCAGCTCTAACTGCAGTGAAGTCGTTGCAGTGTACTAATACATTTGAGCAAGTAATGTTATGTCGCATGGGTGTGAGACGGTAATTACTTGGCTATAAATCTGTTGTCAACTTGTTTGACAAATATTATATCTAACTAAGGGTACAGTTGAATACTGGTACTCATATTATATGAAGTATAATTATAAAGGACCGGGACACTCTTCAGGTGATAATACCCTATGAAAATGAGATATATTCTTATATAAAGTGATTTACAATATTTCGTAATGTTTAAAGGATGTATTCACCTTAACAATCGTGGATATTAACTTGACTGTTTTGTTTATGTAAAATAACAAAATGTTGGAAATTATTTAAACGCTATCCTTACCAAAGTTTATCCTAACAGGATCTTCAACGTGTGAAGAAACCAACCTTAATACTTACACCTTTCATGAACATTATAGAGCAGAACCCTTTGGTTTTACCGTGAGCTTGGTGAGCATGTTAGCCTATTATGTGTTTTTTAATAAGAGGCCCTCATAAAAAAATATTGCTGCAAATGCATAGCATGCTTAGTTCACAAGTGAATGAAATACGCACAAAGAGATCTGTGACAAACATACAACATCTATTATGTAGACAAAAATTGTTGTTTTCTGCCCTCCACATAATTTTAAAGGTACAAGTTTTTGAAATAGTTTCTTTGTAGATTGAAGTTATACTTATCATTATAGCAATATACGGTAAAAACTTTGTTTAATCTTAAGTTTTAAGTAGTTTACAACATATTGCATTAATTAAATTTTCAAACTTAATTTTCACAGTAAATTTTAGTAACTACAAAGACTAAAGCGCATGATAAAAAGAACCAAAATTTCCCACAAGGAATTGCTCCTGAATCTTATCCCTATTAATAAAATCAAAACTACGGATGTACGATGTAACTAAGAGATTATCCTTTGCGTTTGAAAATCAAGACGTTCCAGAAGTACAAATACTACATGATTTCGTAGTGAAATGGGCCTGAATTTTAACATTTAAGGAATTATAATTTTTAAACTGGAGCTATTCGGTTGGTTTTCAATCAACTTGAACGCGGGGTACTTGGATTCTGAAAACGGAACAAATTTCGTGTTTTTATTTTGCAACGAGCAAGACACCAACCGTTTTGATTTTGTAAGGTTTTAGTGCTCCAAAGAATGTTGTGGAGAAAAATTATGATTGCAGTACGCATAAGTTAGTTGTACTGAAAAAATTCAGTGTTATAAGAATATACCTTTTTTTGTGCTTGATGGACAGCAGTCATTTCGAAAATGTGCTCATCTGTTAAATAGGCTATTACTTACCCTATTGAAACTATTTCGTATTATATTTAACTTAAAGAAAACTTTATACGTAACAAGTGTTCGAAAATCACAATATTGTTAAATGCATTTTAATTAAATAATAAATGCTGTTTCAAACGAGTAAATAATCCATACGTAGTAAAAAACGCTAACAATTACGATCAAGAAGCTTCCACGAGAGTATCATAATCGCAGACGCCAGGAAGGGACTCTCTTATGTCTTGAATTTCTTAACGCAGAAATAATAACATATAAAATAAAATGAAACCGTATAAAAGTAAGAGTTTAACATTTCAATGTTGATTCGAAATGTAAAATTATATTTATTAAAAGTTTCTTAAATGCATATAATGTGACGGAAATTCGCCAGTTTACTGTGTTTCAGGTTGCACAGTCTGATAAAATGCTATATTTTAAATTTGTAGCATATAGTACTAATTTAGATTGTTTCATTTACCAAATACTGGAATATGATTTTTTTTTCACCGTCACTCACTTCTTATTGAATTACAAGATATCTGTGCGAAAGCATGATGAAAAAGAAAGGAGTTATTTAAAATTGAAAATTAGCTGACTTCGTGTGCTGATTGCAATTTCAAAGCGTTTGTTTCTTCGGTATAACATTGTTACAATGTAGGACCGAAACAGTGCGCGCGAGTGTTTGTGTGTGTGCACCTGATTGTTTGCATAGCATTTTGCAATCGAACTTAAACTAACTTCCCGTTGAGCTAGATACTTGAAATTTTAAATGATAGCTCACAACAGGATGACGTTATATGAAAGGAGAAAATTGCAATATATATAAAGACTTATATAATTTTTAACTTTTATGTCACGGTAAAATAACTACGCCGTGAGGCAGAGACTTGAAACTTTGGAAACATTGCTTAGAAATTTTTACAAAATTTCACACATAAGACCAAAATATATCACAACACAAGACTAAATATCAAAAATAATATTTAAAGAAAATAGGCTTAAATTATCACGGTTTTAAAACTGGCAAAAATATTTGTAGCAATAAAAAAATAGGAAAGAAACATGTGGTGCATGCAGTAGATAATTTATGTAAGAAAAGTCCACTAAGCATGAACTATTGTGAGTTTTCTCGTCGACAGCTACTCTTCACACTCCTTACTGTTTTATCTATTGCGTGTGCCCTACGATTTTTTTTTTTTTTAAATTTTAAATTTTACAAGTATTTTAGAGTAAAATTGAGGAGCAAACATTCAAAACCAGACATGTCCAAAATCCCGAAAGTGAGTTAAAGTCCCTTTCTGAATAAACAAGATACGTAACATACGAGTATGAACATAGACTCCATAAACAAAACACATGTCTTATTGAAATGTGTATGTTTATTCTATGTTAGTGCTATAACATTTTATGTTTATTCACTTTTATCTTCAGTTAGATAAGGTGGACGTATCTGGTTTTGAAAGTTAGCTCCTCAATTATTCTTTTAACCATTTCTAAAAACGTGTTACATAAATGTTTGGAGATGTAACTTTACAGAAAAAAATTAGGCCTACAGAATTATTGTGTAGAGCCAGTCATTCACAACATTAGCATAAAAGTCGAGAGAACCACACGGTGCATAACACTCCCTTTGAAATCAATTCATTCATACAACACACTTGGTATATTCATTTATGCACCACGAAATGTAAAAAATACACATTGTTCCCTTTCTTTGGTGTAAAGGACCGTTTTTATGCTAAGTTACGTCCAGAAATCAAAGTTTGTGGTTGTATTCTCGTCATAGACATGCTATTTCGTCAATTTCTAGAGAGCGCTAAGACTAATGAAATTTAGACAGTAAAGATAATTCGCGCACTAAATATTTACACGTATAGAGTTGCAGATGGTTAACGTAATTACTACCGATTAATATTTGATTAATGCAATAGCAAAGTTATAATGACAAATACGTAACCAAATTATTTTTCTTACAAACTCTGCACAAATATTCAATTTATGTTAACAAATGTTATAAGAATGGGGAAAGAGGATGTTTTGAACAACAGGTTCGATCTTAAGGGTGATCACGTGGTTAAATAAATCGTCATGTTAGTATTCTCACTACAGATAGTAAAATATTGTCCACGTACATTATACGAACCTCCTAAGACCCGCCAAAGCGCGTGGAGTCACTAATTTGGCTGCCACGCATCTTCGTAGTTTATTTCAGTCGCCTACGGGTTTCAAGGCAATGTCGTATTGGTAGAGACCTGAAAAGTTCGCGTTTTCTTTTAGGCGCAAGCTAGAATTCAAGCAACTATAGGTGTGTATCACGTTCATAATTGGCCGTTGGCTTACTCGACAGGCCCATTTCACTGTGTCAGCGAACATCTGCTGTCTGCACGATTTCACATATATTTATTTAAGCTAGCCTACATGTCAGTGAACCCGCGAATTTTTCCGGTCTAAACGTATTGCTCTACCCTGCGAGGGACACAACAGTAGCTCTTCCTGCCATAATTATATTTTATTGAAATTCAGCATACTTTGATTGCTTTCTGAAGTGTTAACATTAAAATCCGATTTTACGAGACAGTACTGAAAATACGTACGTGCCCAGCTTAACACAGTTATGAGGACATAAAAATGTTGCGATATTAACGACCTCTGAATAAGGCTCACAATTCTTTACGTGCTTTGAGACTCAGACATTCATTTACCAGCACTAGCTACTGTCGCACAGTTCTGTAACTTTATTTTTGAACAGCTGGTACAGGATTTGATGTTTAGTTGTCTTGTAAGTTTGTTGTTTGTTCAAGTTCATGCACGGTGCGACTGGGACACAACGAGCCAATTGAATACGTAACTGTCGTGTACAAATGTTTTAAATCTAGATTGACCAGAAATTAATCCATAAAAATTTCCTGTCCTAACATATTTCTAAATATAATTTAAATGATTCTTCATTATTAGTTTATTCGTGTTATATTTGAATATGTGAAAGTAATGCCTTAAATGAACATCATAATAATGCAAAAGAATCAACTCCTTGACATTTCCGTAATTAGAGCATCATCTGAGAACCAGGAAGCACTGTGACTTTGTAACAATAATATATCTTGAGCGCTGAGGCTAGAAAAATAGTAATTAAATTACATTTTAGTTCATTCAGATTGCAGATAACATATACAGCAGGTGCGAATGTTTAAATTTATATTTTAAAAAATTAGCCTTTATACTAGCACCAATCCATTTAAGAGCAAAATGACTGCTTCTGAAATTCATGTTCATTACATTAATACAAGATCTCCTAGGTGAGACTTCAAATAAAACAAAATAAAATACAATATGTATTACGCTGCTTCATGTAATTTATTTATATCATTGTATGAAAGGGTTTTTAAATTTATGTCAATTTTATATATATATATATATATATATATATATATATATATATATATATATATATATATATATAAAAACAGCCTTACATGTACCACGCACCCAAGAATACATTGCACATGCACAACACATCCACTCAAGGTAGGCTGTGGCTATATTATAGTATAGAAAAAAAAACATCATTGTTTGTTACAGTGAAAATTACAGTAAACTGACACTCATACATTTACTTTCGTGCAGTTATACAAACTGTAATACTGTTAACTACTGACACTTACTTCATAGATAAAGAAATATTTTCTTCGTAAATGTTATTACATTCAATAATTACAAGATTTATTTCTTTTGCATTTCTCCGAATTTCTTTTGAACCCCTTGTATCGTTTTTCTATTTAAAGTTCTCGTGTTAAAGAGGTGGTATTTAATATCACGAGGATAAATCACAACTGTTCAATATAATTTAATTTACTAATTTTAAAATGTATTTTTAAATTACTTGAAAATGACATAATCATGAAATATATATCACGCTATTTACGCAAGTAATTAGTAAACGATAATTCAAATGTGTATGTACCTCTGCTATGCACGGAAACGGCAATATCAAAATAAAGTCTACGTGGATGTTCAACTTCAAAAAATACATTTAATAATTAAATAAAATTCACCTAATGTTAGCAGTGGTAAGGTATTAACTTCCGAAACACTCACCAGATAATTTTTCTAATTCTGTATCAAGCCATGAGCACATGACTTTCTCGGACACATATTTCTACTAACTCAAGTGGGAATAGTATTAAAGCAACTTTCTGATGGATGGATGACTAATATAATCTAACATGTGCTAGATGTACTATGACATATGAGTTTTATTTTTAAAAATTAATTTAAAATTTAATTTTAATGCAGCAATTATACAGTACTAGTTAGTTGAAGTATTTCTGCAAACAAAACTTGAATTAGTATCAAATTAGTTTGGTCGCCATGAGGAATATTCAGTAATTGTCTTAATATTTTGCCAAAATAAAATAGCAGTATTAACGTCAAACTTGTTTCACTTTTATGGTACTTCATTGAAAAGAAATTAAATGTATTTTATATTAACGGTGATGAGTGATATGTCTGCGGAAAAGGGAAGGGGGAGGGAGTCCTGCCTGCCCCTTAACCTTTTATCTTTAAATTGTTACATGGTATTAAAATTTGTTCATTGAAATTTTTGGTTTCGAAAACGCCTTAAATAACACCATTTTGCACCTTCATATCTAATATTTTTGGAGAAACCCCTGGAACCCCCTCCCCTCGTTTTTGACTAGGTGTGTGAGTACATCTACCTTCTATGGCGTGTTCCCTCCAAAAAAAAAAAAAAAAAAAAAAACAGAGCTGGGTCTGCCCCTGAGTGTGATATTGAATTGGAACTGCAACGTATTTCATTAACAACACAATAAATGTATCAGCCACAAGAGTAAGTGTTACTTGCACCATTTACTTTGCTGATTATTAAAAAAAACTTATTGAACGTCTGGTTAAATAACAGTTACTTGTAATATTAATGACAAATAGCGCGTCCTGTAACGCTGTATACTGGGCCATTGTTTGGGTGTGATTAATTTTAATTCGCACTTTATGCCCTAATACCGCTAGGAAGGTAAAAAACACAGTACTTAAGGGTTGCAAGTACACGAAACTGGAAGAATGCATGTTACCACGTTATTCTTAATATAACTGAAAGTTCATTGTAAACACAATAATGTAAAAACAAGAAAATTAAACTTTTACAGAAAATCACAAAAATCTGCAAGTCTCTACTTTAAATTATGTTTGAAAATTTTCTAAACAAAAAGGGCTCCTTGTAAGCCTCATGATAGCTTATTCATCGAAATAATTACATGGTTGCATGTAATCACAGTTTACGTGTTCCTGTATACACTATTTCTTCCTTATTCTGCGATTACCTATTTAATTTTAAACAAGTATCACCATCGTAGACGACGAAGGTTTAAACACAAATTAGCATAAAGATCAGTTAGTAAGAACTTAACTATAAGTCTTTATAGTTATTTTAATATGTGACTGTCTAAAAATAACAGCATTAATAAACACGTAACTACATTGCACCCAAACAAAATAAAAATACAATATTTTGAAAAAAAAAAAAAAAAAAAAAAGTCATTTGACAATTACAATATGCCAACTGTCATGAATAGTGATGTGACTTATACTTGAAACAAAATGTTAGTTGAATTCTATTCTTATCAAAAGTAAACACACCATTAATTTAAAGTAAATAAATTTTATTCTATACAGGTCATTTATGTACATAACGAACCTATTTTGTCAGTAGGCGTGGGTCAAAATCTGATACAATAGAGTATGGAAAACTGTTTTCCTCACGATCTAATTCTGTTCCAAGTATTTGACTCTGTGTCAAAACTAAAATACTACATCAACTTTACCATTAATATGTTGTACTTTCTGCGAGATTGATATTACCATTCTGAGATAGTAGGCTAGATGTGCTGTAACTTTATATAATTTACTCCAATGAACGTATATTCCAGGATATCCTCTGTTTTTGATATAACCGTCCCTATCCAAAGCTCAGTGCGTGTGATGTCAATACACTTCAAAACACCATTCCTACAATACAAGTACGTGGATTTCTGTCTCTATTTTACACACATTTCTTGCGTATGGAGTCCGAACTTGTAATATTCATCGAGGTATAACGTCTTCTTACTTTAGAGCGCTGTCATTTTCGCTCACGGAATAAAAATTTGCAAAAATTAGAGTTTAATACGGTAGCTGTATATTTAAATATGTTATCCAACCCTGGCAGTAAATACGTTCTTATTTACGAAAGTATTCTACATGCACCCATTGTACCAATGTATATGAAAAAAAATACACTTCGGACAAGGACAGAATATCATCTTTAAGACACTATGCTCATTAAAAACGTGTCCAAACCTTCCAACTGTGCGAAATATGACCTTTTCAGACTGCCATACTTCAAAATATACTAACGGATGTATAACTCAGACAGATAATTGCACTGAACTTTGCTACAGTCTTTCCATCTGTAAAATTGTAGTGTCACCGTTTGACGTTTCATAGTAAAATCGGATCAGCGGTAAATTTTGCACAGTAGTTCACAGCTTGTATCGTTGTGGTTATGCGATATTTGTTGCGTGCTTCAAGGTCACCTTTATATCTTCGTTGCTCCTGAGCCTCTAACTTGCAGGTAGGCAGTGAACGATTGTTTTTCAGGAAATAGAAGTGTCCTGGAACACATTCTGTTCTATTTTCATTATTTATTGTGAATTTTTAGGAACAATTTGTCTATGAACGTTCAAGTTGACATATTAGCCTCAAACACAAAATAATTACGGTATCAATTACCAAGTATTTTAAACAAAAAAAATTTGTTTTGACTTATAACTAACAAAACCGTATTGTAGCAAATAAGGTGTTCATAAGGACGAAGATTTTAACTTAGTCCCTGCGGTAATATGAAAATTATGAGAGTAAATACCAGAATTCATCAATTAATATAATATAATAGCCATATTTTTCCCCAATAATTTAAAATTTTAGAAATGATTCATTGTCATTCATGGTGGCTTTTGATGTTTCAAACTAGTTTTATATATTCGCCGAGTCTTGGTGAACAAATTTCAGCAATTGGGCTAAACTATGATTGATACAAGTGTACGACTTTTTGCCTCTTCACTGTGAACTTGGCCCAATGTCAGTATCCAAAGACTTGAGTTTCTTCTCCCGAAGATTTTCTTGCATGTTAAGAATGTAAGCGGGATCTCTTACTTCAATCATCCACCTTATTCTGCTGTCAACAATTTCTGGAATAGTACACTCCAAATAAAACTGCTTCAGTTTTGGTAACATAATATTTACCCAACAATGTCCATCTTCAATTCGTTCCACGAAGAAGTCTATCTGTATATACAACAAAATCGCAGTATTGCCTACCTGTTATACTTAACTGGCCTTGGACCTGGTAATAGTACCTGTGGTTTCTTTTGAGGCTAAGTCTGCCGTTTTTGACCTCTAAACATATAGATGCCTTCTTGTCTCGAGTTGCATCAAGGAGAGCACCTTTCACTGAGGGTAAGCATTTTACCTCCACCAAACAGTCTTCCCCCACTAGGCCATCGGGAGTTGCAGCTAGATAGGGCTCATCATGGCTAACAAAGAGACCACATGGCAAGACTTTCCCTTCTTTCAAGGCACTGTACCTTGCCAAGGCATCGCATTCGTGCACTCTACCGCACATTACTGCAGGCGTTGTTAGTTCTTTTGGGAAACATAGGGCTTGCACAAGGTTATGGCAGGACGTGTAATCATGGCGCCATGTCACTGTTCCAAAATTTGAAGCTGTGAGACGATTCAACCTAGCTTCATGTCATTTTTCATTGTTATGCTGCCCTCTTGTCGCCAGTTCAAGAGCTTCTCTTTTCTCAGCTGTGTCAGTGTCTGCTGACATCGCAGATAAAAGTTCGCACAGAGAAACCATTTCATCTTCTGCTACATCAGACTCTGTAAGTAAGTCAGAAGGTCCATAGCTTTCATCTGGCCCTCCACCAATTCTTCTTTTCTTCTTTGGTGCTCCTTCTTCTCGATATTTCAGACTTCGCTTAGAGCTCTTCCTTTTGCACTGTTGACAGAAACTTTTACACCTGCTACCTGGACTACGACCTGCATGCATTCGTTTCCAGGGACTACTATGCCATCCAGGTCCGCTAGTATGTGACAACGCAGCACCATAGCATCGTCTGTAATAGCTCCCATGCTTTCCTAGGTTGAGTCTTTTGCCACCAGTGAATTTCGCATTCAGAGCCATGTATATGCAACACAAAAAGTAGGCCTAATCATATAACATTCATTAAAACAGCAGGAAACAAAAAAGAAAAGTAGTGCATGAACCATTGCGCCACGTGTTTATACTCACAGTCCTGCAGCATTAGTTGTGCTGTTACTGACAAGTTTATCTGCTTTTTTTTCTTTCAAGATTTGCCACCAAATTTCTTACTGGCTGGAGTAAACAGAATTTGTCAAGTTCTGGCAGCATATTTTTTTCCCCCCCCCCAGAGTCTTTTCGTTTACAGAAAGATGTCTTACATCGATTATGAAAGCCAAATACATCATCTGGAGCATTTTTCAAGTCCTTTCGCAGCATATCAACTGTAATTTGTCCTTCCAGTTTTCCAGCTTCTTTCATTGCAGTTCGTATACCTTTCACTAATTTTTCTATCTTCGAAATGTTGTCTTCTCTTGTCACACTTTGCAGAATTTTCCTACCTTCTAAAGGATAAGAAGTGTTGGTGGACAGGTTATGAAGGCGTTCGCAGAATACCCTAGTAGCATGATTTGCACATTCGACTTTAGTGACGTAGCGCCCATAGCTGCAAGTCTCTTGTATAGCAGCGATAACAGCTGTGTCACCATCTCCGGTATAGTGTTTATACGCAATGCCATGCATTTCTATACTTCTGTTGAAGCCTTCACAAATTATGTCTTTTTCCTTAGCTGTGGACGGTCCAGAGTGGTTTAGATAGCAAACGTGTTTTGGTATGTCGTTGCCTTTCGCCTTCATTGTGGAACACACACACACTCAGGAACAAAATTTGCTTCGTCTCTTGTCAAATAATGACTGCCTAAAATAAAAACAAAGTGTGTTATAAGTATAGTTACAGTGACACAAAAAAAATGGCGAAGAGATCATGCAAAACATAGTGTCAAAGGGATTATTTTTAAAAAACATGTTAGAAGATATGATTATGAAAAATGCAATGGATTTGTATATATTTTAATAAATAAAAACAATGAAATACATAATGACGTATATTTCTATAGCAAGCTTACTGAAACTTTTGTTTTTTATGCCTTTGGTTACGAAACACATACAACAGTGGGGAGCTGAGTGGAGAACAATGGCTGCTACATTCGGAACAAACCAATGTATAAGAAAGAAGAATAACATACAAGAAGTGACACGAACAGTATATTTATAGAACTTTAACTCACTGCTGATGTGCATGGCAGAACCCCTCTTGAGTATATGACATGTGTTAAAATCACTATTGTGATGTAATATACAAGTTGTGGACAGTGCGAATCTGCATCACCGAGCTTTTTTACTATGCATCTTATCCATAGATCTCCTTAACTTCCCTCTTATCTCTACAATTTACAGTCCCGTGATTACATTTTTTTTTAATTTTTAAGTGTGCAATCAAAATGAAAATTGCTTTCCAAAAGATACGATTTTTGTACAAGTGTGTAATGTCCGAGAAAGTGTGGTTTCGATATACTACATATTTTTCCTAAGTTTTTACAAAGAAATACAATTTCACAAGTTAAATTTTTGCATATTTAAAAAGGTATGTAAAACTACAAAGAAATATGCCTTACCATTAAAAAACTGTACATTCCGGGAACTGTCAGTATATACAAAGAATTCCTTTGCATTATTAAAAACTTTACCGTTGTAACTTTACAAACGAATGATTTTACGAAGAAAAATTTTGTACATTTACAAGGATTTACTAAAAATATAAAGAAAATTTTCGTAAATGTTTAAAATTTTTAAGTGTGTAATCAGTGTAATTATGTTACAGTCTTTTTGAAATTAATATTAACTTTGGAGTTACCACTTGTATTTGTTAAGCAAATATTGATCTCCAACTTAACAGCTTCTGAATTGTGTCGACAATTTTATTAAATATGCATGATGATATCGAGTTACAAACGATGCCTTTCAAACGCGATAACATGACGAACAATACAAGTTGCCGCCTTGGAATGGAAAGAGAACAGAGAGAACAAATGCGTGACATGACCTATGCATGTCACCCTATCGTTGTGCGCCACTTCGCTCCGCTTATACCGCTGTGACCAACGAAATGCCTCGATTACTTCTAGATCATCTGAAGAGTAACAGTAGGGGTAAGATTTTACGTTGTACAGTTTAGCACACAGATAAGGCGGCAATATCTCATCATAGTGGGCTCTGAACCACTCGGTACGCAAGAATTATGTTGCCACGGTGCAGGATCAAATAGGCCTACCGCCCACCACCCTCGCCTTATGTGTGTGCTAAGCTATCACGTCTACCGAGAACCCTACAATTATTGAATCATCATGAGTTATTGTCAAGGTTTCAAAACTGTACTATCCAACATTTACAAAATTCATAAGACCTTCAGAGTTTCAGCTGCTTCATATTTACTTCACTACATTCCCATATGCAATACTAGCCTAACTTATTTTACGCTCCTAAAATATCTCACTTATGCTATTGATACAGACATAAGTAGAGGCCAAAACTAGAAGTTCGTAAATTTTTATACAAAATTTTTTAAAATTAACCCAAAAATTGCGTGATATCGCAGTCTTCGTGGTGTTATGCTTAGTCTCTGAATTCACTGCTTATATTTCACTTTTAATTATTTGAATAGCCTACATAGCTGTGTATAGGTATTGATAATTTTTTTTTACACTGCTACAGTTATTTAAGAACTCGTACTGAAACGCACAGTTCACTTTCAGTTTGTATTATCCTACTGTGAAAGTACTGCACAGTTGAACTACTAGCCTAGAAAATAAAAACAGTTAAATAATAAAATAAAGTTCAAACATATTTATATACTTACAACACCTGTCGATGAATTGTATCCATGGCGGTAAGTACGTTTGCCCCAACCGCCATCGCCAATTACACTAATAAATGGAACACCATTCAAAAAGTGACCCTTTCCTTCTGCTATCCTCTTCTCTTTTTCGCCGGCTTTAGTGATTTTTTTTTGGTGAGGTGCGTCTCCCATGCCTAAAGAAAATACAGTTTTTATCTTTATGTGAACTCCAACTCATGACAAATTAGTATTCAGTGATTACCGAATTTGTAATAAATAGTACTAAACACTGTAGACAGCATTCGTGGTATTTTTGTAAGTATAATATTCTGGAGTATAATTAATGCAGGATAAATTGAATTTAGCTTTATACAATGTATACACTTTCTGAAGGAATTGGCAAGGTGAAAGACTTTTTTTCCGAATCGTTACAGTGTAGAACGAAATACTATCAATGAGTGGTTGCATTGACGTAGTGATGAAGCGCTTACCCTTCATAATTATTTGCGTTTGATTTTCGGCAAAGTAGGGGCCGCTTTTTTACGTCAGAAAATTAGGTGAGCTTTTACGTTGGGTTTGAATTTTCTTGTGGTACACTCTTCTCCCCTATCTCTCTATCCCTTTATAGAGTTATTCCACCATTGCCTCCCGGCTGTGAACATATATATTAGTGGTTGAGCTCTTCCCAACAATGATTCAAGGTGTGGTATACTCAAATAAATTTTAAATGTAAATATTTTGCCAACCTGGAAACTTTATAAACTTCCATTACCCGCCATTTTCTACTGTTAAACAGTATCTCACCGTAAAACAATTTTTAGACGAGACTTAATTTGATTTTGAATGCAGATGCATATCGTTGAATACATGCGTTTTATATTATTTAGAAGTACCAACGTTATTAATATTATAATACTAGTAATTGTATTATTACGTAGGATGCTTAGAAAGTATAGTAGGCCTACAAGAGATTAGCTACACTCTCTAACTCCGGTTTCTTAATTTAAGAACCAACAGATTATATTTATTTCACATTATGAATGGTAGTGTTATAAAATTATGATGAAGTGAAATGTGTTACCATCACGAGTGGTGAATAGGGACACCGGGGCGAATAGGTACAAAATTTGAAACAGATTCCTAGCTTAGACATTTTTCTTAAATTTAATTATATTTCAATACAATTACTTATTGTAAAATTATAAACTGTCAACCTTAAGGAAAAACTCAGGTTTTAAAACCGCGTACTGGAAATATTAATTTGAAATTTTGCCCCTATTTATCCTAGCCTCCCTATTCACCTCATGTGACGGTTCATGAAATTCTATTAACTTGCCTTCTCTATAGATGATTCATGTCTGCGAAATTTGTCGCTTGACATGGAAGGGATATATATAATTGCCAGTAATTCTTATATTTGGCTGTGGCCAATTCCTATTGATAGTGCTCCCGAAACAGCAGCATCGTTAATTTCTTCGGCATTGTGTTGTTCATGAGAACTAACTTTCCTTGTTCTGTCACACGTGTTACACAGAAAGATCCACGTTAGAAAAAAGACCACTACGTGTTTCACAAGTTCAAATTGTCCCATGGTACATTCAGTCCTGTGTTGTTCTAACAACTGAAGTTGACGCATCACATGCGCTATGTTTACACATCTGTTCCCCGGAATCAGTTCTTCCAAAGTTGTGGCAGAAGATTTCACTGTTTCAATATGAGGTCTGGCAAGTCACTGTTAGAATCTTCGAAGCCCCACTCCCATTCACTGGCATTTTCATCAGGAGAATCTACGTTGACTTTGCTGTTGGAACTGCTGTTTAACTTTGTAGATCCTGAGGGATGATTTTCGTGTGCAACGTCTGCTTCATTGTTTGATCTACTGAAACAAAAATTAGTTATTTCTTACTAGAAAAAAGGCGAAACAACACGTCTATTTTATTGTAACGAAAAAGTTGTTAGTATTGTACACACAATTTTCCAGCTCTGTTAAATTTTGAAATTTGGCATATGTGTAAAAGATGTTAAAAGCTTAACGCTAAGATTTCGTAATTATTATAACAATAAATTATTAAAACCGTAATTGGTAGTTACAGAGAAAACTATTCAGTAACTTTACAGTTATTTTCACGAATATCATACTTTTATGAAAGCAAGATATGTAATGACTTTGCTAATATTTTGGCTACAGGAATTTTCAGTAATTTAAGACGTTGTACAAGTATTTCGTATGCTGTTTATAAAAAGTAGCTAGACAGAGAACGTATTTGTAGAGACACTCGAATTTCACGAAAGTAGTTCCTAGGTTTCAAATTTCTTGTCCTTTCATGTCAACCTCTAAGTTTACGAAAATCTGTAAACCGTGTCGTAAGGTGGTTGCTGAAATCTGCAACCTACCCTTACCTGAAGAGATCCAAGAAGATCGAAACACGAGTACGTCATTCTTATCCTTGGACGGGCCTTACGGTTTAGAATACGAATTTGGATTTCCAATTGCTATATTCCCACCGTAGCGGGTGGTGTATTGTGCGGAGCACACACGTCCTAAAGACGCACTCTTGAACATGACAGATACCAGCTATTGGACCAATGACTGAATATTTTATTAATTTTTTATAAACTTTAGATGGTACATATTGAGGGCACTTGTCGATAATCGCGCTAGATGTACACGAGTCATCATACCACGTATACCAATTATACCATGCAAATACTTTCTAATATACAAAGTCTGCTTTGCTATAACTATTACAGTTGTTAAGATTGATAGGGATAGACTAAGAACAGATTTTCACATGGCAGCTTTATCTTCGTAGCAAGCTGAGAGAAATAAATTTGTTTGCTTTGTCGTGAGTATTTCATCCTATTACTGCATTGTTTTTAAATATAAAAAACGCAATCGAGTTCCGTGGTTCACAAACGAGGTTAGCCTTATATTAAAGGAAAGAGACAAAGCTAAAAAATCTTGTGACAGGATCTAAAATCATTTCACGTTATTAGCCGAAGCCAAAGAACAATACCCGGAAATCACAATGAAATGGTCAACTGTTTATTTGAGAATGTAGTTACACAGTACGTTGGTACTGTGGTTTTTTTTCTTCTGTTAATGATTCGATAAAACGTAGATGTTACTGTTGTTAGTAGTTCCTTCAGAATAAGAATTCTATTTTAATAGTTTTGTCATGTTTATATTCCTCGAGATGGAGCCCCATCTAGCATGGGAGATCAATCACTACCCCCCTCCCCGAAACACTTTGTCCTCTCCCCAGGGTCTTCAGACTCCTACCTCACTATGTTGTCGCCATTTATAACGGTTTCAGGGAAGGCCCTGTTCTGGTTTTAAATCTGTTTCTTATATATAATAAAATGTAAAAAAAATTACACTACACAGCCTGTTTGAAATTCGGACATCATCTTCAAGGTAATTTTTAATTGAGTTGCCCAGCCTGCAGTGAGTTTCAAAAGGACAGCAGTGGTCATGCTCTCCACTGGCAACCCGCGGTGAGAAAGGTCTGACGAGGTCAAGTGCAAGGGGAGGAGTGAACGTGTCTAGCCAGCAACTAGCATGATGTCACAGGCAGCTGAGTTACTTTCGCCCGGAGAGTTACGCCTCTTCGTATTCCGCATTTTTGGAAATTCACCGGTGGATCCATCAGTGGTTGATGCACCGATGTACACCGGTTGAATCCGTTACCGAACATCAGGTTGACGGTTTTTTTCCGTTGCGAATGAAATGGGGTGAATCTACTATTGATTGTAACATTAGTTATACCACGAATGAAATCCTAATTTTAACACTTTAGTATCATATGATATAGTAAATTAATTTTATAATTGAAATGTACAAATTAAATAAATAATTTTCTTTTGAAGTTGATAGATATTTTAATATATAAACAATTTTCCATGCAAAAAATTGTAGGTTTGCTTTCTTTAACCTCACATTCTGACCAAGCCACTTGCGCTACATGGGCACTACAGAAAATTCCGTTTGACATCCGTGTGGGACTTTTCTAATCTCTGCGTCTCTCATTTAATTTATTTCATATTAATTTCATGCATTTACTCCATATATTGTATGTGTATGTTGTCTATGTAGCTAATATGTAAATATACGTACGTACCTTTCACATAATTCATCTACACTGACGGATTCGTTGGTATTCCTGAGAATAAATTTAAAATTTATTTTATTTAAATGTATTCCATTCTATGTTCGGTATTGTGTCTCTTTGAGCTAAACGAGTGGCCATGATAGTTAATAATACAATTCATAGCGAGATGAAATGACATGTAAGCCCTTCTCGTGACTACGCACAAAATTTCCACGACTCAACACAGATTTTTTTTCTCACCCTGCATAAAGTGAACTACCTCATACCGCGGTATGAGAACAATCCAAGTATTAGTAACATAGTAAAGTGTTTTACATGACATAAAACTATATCACGTTTCTAGAAATTACTGTTATTTTATTTACACACTATTTAAGTTTTAGACCAAGCATGAACACAAAGAGACAATGTATCAGTTACTGAACACAGTTCGGTAAAGAAGCAGTTCAGAAGTTCACGCTCTGGATAGTGGATGTTATGTCCAACCAGGTTTCTAAGTTTTTGCTACATATGAAATTAATATTGTAAACCACAGCGTTCCCTAATTCACGTGTCAACGAAGTACAATTAAATAAACGTTGAATTAATAATTATCAAAATGACAATACTCACATTTAAAGCAAGTGACACACCCATAAATTAAATTTAACAAATTAACTTACAACTAATTAAATTAAACACTTTAAATACGAATGTGTGTGGATTTGTGTTTCATGAGTACGTACATCAATTTCGCAAGACACATTCCAGGTCAGGTTGAACGCCATACTTCATTGTCACATCTGTGACTTGCTGGCGGCTGTTACGAAACGCGTTTGACTACAGCAAGCCAGTAGTAAATAAGGAAATATGTAAGGCTATCACTTGCTACCCGCTTGTAATGTTGTAAGACAATGAATACTAGATTGCAGCCAGTGTGTATAGGATTGAGAAGTCTAGGCTGCTGTTCGATGAATACACGACATTGACACACCTCTCTGTAAGACATCGTGCCCGTTTGCGTGCTCGTTAAATCACGCATAGGCAAATTTTAGGTACCTAGTTTCGATTTTCTTTTAATGATTTACAAAAATTACGAATCTGCTTGTACAGTAAATATCAGATCATAGGCATAATATGAAATGTTCGCAAAATATTATGCATGAACTGTAATATCATTCGTATTACGGTATAACATATAACAGGAATAATCAGCAACTTCCTCGACACACTCAGAAAATTTACACAAACTCATTTTTGTAAGACTTAAAAAAGAAAGTAATATTAAAATAAAAATGAGTTTTAAAAAGATCAAAGTAGGTGAGTCATTTAAATCTCAAAAATGTCATAAATGCTTTAAATTACCATTGCATTTAACCTGACACTAACACATTCCAGTAATCCTGACCAACCAATCACATACGTGTGGTGTCGCAGTAACCTTGTTCCTGTTGGTTCAGTCAAATGAGCCACGTCTGTGCAATAATACATTCTGCCAGTAACTATGAAGCTGAGCTGCATATGTGTACATAAGGCATTGAAACAACCTGTTGCATAATTCTTTTCGCGAAAAATCGTGGACTCTACAAAATACGTAATTTTAATTAGGATGTGTATAATATGTTGATAGGTTATTCCTTATACGTAGAGCCGATTTTATGGTGAAAAGATTTTTGCAACATTTGGTTTCAATGCGTCATGTGCACATCTGCAGCTCTGCTACATCGTCTGTGATTGGATGATTGTACTCTCACTTACCTTGGCAAATACAGACGTACGGAGTCACAATACTATTGTCCTGATTGGTGCAGTCAAATGAGAAACATGTCTCAACAAAGACACGCTGCCAATAATCATGAAGCAGAGCTGCCGATGTGCACGTGAGACACTGAAACAAAGTGGAGGCAAAAATATTTTCGCGACAAAATCGTGGCCCTACCTGAAGACCACCTCATTCCCTCCAGTAACTCTGAAAATATGTAAACTGATTATCGTCTTCTGCGCAAGTACCCAACACTGAATCAGCTTTTCCCGTTATAACTGTCCAAAAAAAAGTGGTCGAACTGCCATGAAGCGTTTGTTTACGTCATGTTTTTCCACATACACAGGTTTGGAAACAAAAAATACTAATCATAGGAATAAGTAAAAAGAATATTTGTAAAATGTATAAAAATAACTTACGTATTTTCATCCATGCTGCTTGTCGACTGGTTAGAATTCAAATTCTTTTTCTTCCAAACATCTCTTTGAATCTTAGACTGCTTGCTCCGTTTGTAAGTCCGTATGCTGTTTCGTCGCCGTTTCATGTTGAAACAGATAATCCCGAAAACACAGAAACCAGTTTGCAATATTGCTGTTTGTATCAACACGTGTTGTCGCAACACCGTAACTTAGAAAAGCCCGCGAAGAACTGTAGACACTCCTAACGAGCGGCGAGCCACCGGCACATCTCAGTTTCGCTTTCGAAGTACCACGATATCTCGCGAGAAGCGCCCTCGTACAGACAGCTTGTCGATACTACTGGAGCCCTCGCTCTGGCATCTCGTCGCCACGTAGAAAGGTGCATGCACTTGTTACTGCGGACATAGGTTACAATAAAGTGGTAGTTCGAATACGTATAAACTAGGTATGGTTGCGAGCAGGATGAATGTGGTTATGTGCTAAGGAAACACTAAAAATGTAATTTTTCGAGTAGCATTGACGATAGATAGAGAGACAGGATTGTTTCGGCACATATAGAAGCACATTATAAGGAAATTAAAAAAAAAATTAAATAGTTTATTGCTAATA
Organism: Medauroidea extradentata; assembly: GCA_003012365.1. NCBI lineage: Eukaryota > Metazoa > Arthropoda > Insecta > Phasmatodea > Phasmatidae > Medauroidea > Medauroidea extradentata. The sequence goes on along the minus strand of PNEQ01083692.1, from coordinate 29,459 downwards.
CTTTGTTTCGTTTGATACAATTTGAGGACAAAAAAAAATATCAATAAGTGTTATAATAATAGGTGTAATTGAATTTTTACTGCCTTAATATCGTTCGATAAGACACACTTTACATATTACAATGCACATTAATGAAATTAAGCACAGAATTATTACCACTTGATCAGCCTTCACTGTGCAGTACAATGGCACACAAAAAAAAAAAAAGGCGAGAAATGCTTGTCGCCAGCGGACGGTAAAAATAAATGTGGCCTTATCCACGCTAATAGAACAAAAAACACTTCAGAAGACACAGTATCGCTCGTCACTAACTTAGCAAATACGGTTACGTCCTATATCGGCTTTCACCGATGTAGAGGCTACCAAGCTGCCCCATATTTCGCTGCATGTCGGCCATCCGCATTTTTGGAGTTACTTGTTACAACGCTCCACCACAATCGCATGCCGCTTTCCTCAAATAATTTGTAATGAATGCCTATCATTACAAAATCAACCAAAGTACTAATGTCGGACCCTGCAGCAACGTCCCTGCTGACTCCCCGTCTTCCGCAAGTACTGCAATACAAACCCGACAGTGACGTAGCTTGTGCGTCCCGACCGGCTCCTCTCGAGCGACTGCCACCAAATATCGTAAATTGACAATATGGGAAAGTACAGCCTTTTAGCATTGTTAGAACGGGAGACGTTTTATCAACGGCTTGAACTGGAAACACTAGCCAAATTTGCATTCTTACATCTCTTTTTTCTATGGTGTTTATACTTTTACGGACTAAATTTCTCTTAGGCTAATAGTATTAGAATGTGTTAGTAAATAATTTAAATTTTAGCTTATCAAAATAATAACTAAAAGAGCATAATTATATTCTAAAATCATGATTACATTTCAATTTATACATAACATAATATAAAACTAAAACCACTCATAGAGCAATGTGCTACTGTAGAAGGAACAGCGCTCACATCGGCATCAACTGTAATTAAATAACATGTCTCCTGTTTTTCTTCTGACTTTCCTCTATTGTCCGTGTATAATATTTTCTGCCACCTCAACAACGGTTACGCCAGCGGCCTCTCCTCACTCACGCACCTGCCACCAGGGCGCACCATGAGTCAAGACGTACCGGAACTCTCGCGCGCGGTGCTGGCATTTTTCATCTGCACTACTGGAAACGGAACTTATGGTACATGTTGAAAGATTACCATGTGATACCATAAAGCCAGTTTATGGTCATCACACTCCTTACATTACTGATTTTTCCTATCATTGGTTGCCAACAGTGACGTGGCGTTAAGAAACGAAATATTTCCTTTATTTGACTGAGTAATTTTATAGTTGCTTTACAATCTCCACTATCTTAACAGGAAAATAATTTCAAAGCTGTGTTCCAAACACCTCAAGATATAACTTGCATCCAGCTATTTTATTTCTATAAGAATGAACCACACCGATTTCAATACTTTCCTTTCTGTAGTTGCGGTAAAATAAAAATGTTGTAGATTGCATATTAAAAAAAAATTATAAAATTTAAAATGCACTTAATGCAACTTATAATGTGTTGTTAAATTATGTTTACACACTATCGCAGCTTAAAAAATAAAATACGAACCATGCAAAAATCCCCTTAAGTATGACCAACATAGGAACACACTTTGATATATTGTATTTCTTGTTCCTTGTGTTAATCCAATAGGCAAATAAAGACACGAAAACCAAATACTAAGGAAATAATAGTTAAGTAACGTTTAAAGAATGATTTTATATTTATTTACAACATTTACTAGCAATAAATTTATCTACGAAAAGAACCCACACTTTAAACTAGTTTCCATCAATTTTAAAATGCAGCACGCTAATTTGAAACATGATTTTGGGCCCCTTAAAAAGTTTTTTTAAGACGATTTCATGGACTGTTGTAACTAGAATCATCCGACCAAGTTCGTAAATCACAACACTAGAACCATGCGTTGAACGTTAAAAAAAATTCCCCATTAAAAACAGTCACCGCTTAAATTCCCGTACGAAAAAGATTCAAAACAATCACAGCGCGCCGCGAATAGAAGCGATGTGGTTATCGTCGAGCGTGTCAGTACGAACCTTATCGCTCGCCTGTGTCCGTGTATCAAACGGAATTACATTCTGTACACAGCGAAATAAACACATATTTTACTCTTTGCAGTTGCCGTAGTAAAAACTATTTCTAATGAGCTCATTCCAAACAAATTATTTTCCAAAACGCTCAACATACATTTTAAAAAAAGTGTTAAATAAATTACTATTAAATTTACATTTGTGCCATTACCCGGCATGGTAAATCAGACCCTTGACTACAAGCCTTTTAACGCTCATGAGTGAAATTGCTGCGAACCACGTCAGACTATTAACCTGCGCATTAATTTATGGCCAGTGTTGCAAATGAATCGCATAGTATTTAAAGAGCATGAGACAGAATTTCGAGGGTTCACATTATCACTATTTCCTCTGATCACTTGATATACACAGCGATTGGTGAAAGGACATCGGTCAGTGCTTTGTACTTTTGTCACAAGCCTGCAAAACATAGGATGTGTTTTGATAAAGCATCGTGTATTGATTTCCAAAGTATTCTTTCATTGAGTAATGCCCCTTAAAAGCAAAACGATTCAAATCAAAAAGAGTTCAGTAGAAAAAAACTTTTCACTGGCGCAATTGATAATATTATCAAGTAATAGACTACTCAGTGGCCATTTCGCAGGACGTTAAGCTGAAACATTTACTTTGTATCTCCGCAGGAAAGGAGATCATATCTAGAGTGAGGCATGATTCAATACTTTGATCCAGCAGGACGGGAGGCTTTGCCCGTTAACAAACTTCAACCTTTCCCAGCTGAAGCTTAATCCGGGTGCGACATTTGTTATGTCTGACAATGTGATTGTTGCTAAAATTTCTTAAATACGTGGCCATGCGCCAATTCATACTAAAATATTTGCATCTACTTTTCAAATTAAAATGCACGTTTTAATTATATAAGACTTTTTCATTGCATAATTTTTTAAAACTATGCATTCATACAAACTTTAACCAGTCAATGTAATATAGTGTGGCGTAATTCAATAAAACTATGAATGACATCCCCCTTCCCTTTTGTTCGTCAAAGAGGTTGTTGTGGTAGTAATCTTGGCTACTAGCTATAGTAAGGTTACAAGACTTAACCAAGCTACTACTATTAAAAGTCACATGTTGTATTACCACTTCCTTGATCTGAGGTGTGTTCAGCTGTTGCTCGCAGTTCCGCGTCCAGTTCGCATCTACCTGCAGAGCCTGCACCTGGAAGCACAAAGCAATATATATATATATATATATATATATATATATATATATATATATATATAACACAATAAA